>KZ651596.1:0-19271 GCA_001010745.2 Gerris buenoi | reverse complement strand
TGAGGGGAGTAACAATCTAAAGAAGGTGTCGGGATGTTCTTCTTTAGACTGTTACTGCCCTTGTAAAAACCCTGAGGGGAGTAACGATCTAAAGAAGGTGTCGGGATGTTCTTCTTTAGACTGTTACTGCCCTTGTAAAAACCCTGAGGGGAGTAACAATCTAAAGAAGGTGTCGGGATGTTCTTCTTTAGACTGTTACTGCCCTTGTAAAAACCCTGAGGGGAGTAACAATCTAAAGAAGGTGTCGGGATGTTCTTCTTTAGACTGTTACTGCCCTTGTAAAAACCCTGAGGGGAGTAACAATCTAAAGAAGGTGTCGGGATGTTCTTCTTTAGACTGTTACTGCCCTTGTAAAAACCCTGAGGGGAGTAACAATCTAAAGAAGGTGTCGGGATGTTCTTCTTTAGACTGTTACTGCCCTTGTAAAAACCCTGAGGGGAGTAACAATCTAAAGAAGGTGTCGGGATGTTCTTCTTTAGACTGTTACTGCCCTTGTAAAAACCCTGAGGGGAGTAACAATCTAAAGAAGGTGTCGGGATGTTCTTCTTTAGACTGTTACTGCCCTTGTAAAAACCCTGAGGGGAGTAACAATCTAAAGAAGGTGTCGGGATGTTCTTCTTTAGACTGTTACTGCCCTTGTAAAAACCCTGAGGGGAGTAACAATCTAAAGAAGGTGTCGGGATGTTCTTCTTTAGACTGTTACTGCCCTTGTAAAAACCCTGAGGGGAGTAACAATCTAAAGAAGGTGTCGGGATGTTCTTCTTTAGACTGTTACTGCCCTTGTAAAAACCCTGAGGGGAGTAACAATCTAAAGAAGGTGTCGGGATGTTCTTCTTTAGACTGTTACTCCCCTTATCAAAGTAGAAGTAGGATATTCCTTTATCCCAAAGTACAGTAGACTAAGCATCCCTTTGTCTTAATAGTTATTTAGTCAAAGTAATTTTTATTCTAAAAAAACTTAGGGGAGTAACCATCTAAAGAAGTACCGAATCTTAAAGTTATTTCTTGCTCTGGATGAAATAAAATCTTAGGAAATCAAAATAAAAGAGTGTCATATATCTTCCCTCGCTTCCTATCGCTTACTACTTTATTATTATAATGCTTTTAAAACTCATTATTGTTTAATTTGATAACAAAAATTTGATTATAAATTTAGCAATATTTAATGTCAGCAAGTGGTTAAAATTAAAATTACTGGGCTATCTGTGGACTAATTTCATCAAACCAACCAAATTTCTTGAAAAAGAGTATGTATGAAAAGAAACAAATGGACGCAGAAGGTTGAAACTTACATTGGACCAAAAATTTACTAACTACAGTAGAATCCCGGTATTTCATATCCCGTTATATCATATATCCCGATATATCGTATATTATTGCCAGTCCCTTGAAAAAATCCCGATAATTGGTATAAAACCAATGTATTTCTGTCCCCTCAGTATAACGTATTTTTTTCCCTGTCGAGGTGAACATAAACGTCTTATAACTCGTATAATTCTGAGAATAATCCCGATAAAACGTATGAATGGAGGGGGAAATTTCCAAGATTTTGCTTATTTACTGGCTATATCTGTTGTTTTACTCTACTCAGAAAAAAATAACAACAGTTCACACTTCACTACAATTAGAGGAAGTATTAATTAAGTGTTTTTTTTTATTAATTCTGAATTGCAAAGGAACCTATTGGAGGGAACATTCTTCGGGGAAAAAATTAGAACTCTCGCGTGACGTTTGATCGGCATTAAAAAAAGACTCAGAGGAGAGAGTGTGATTGTGTCCAAACCAAATGTAATTCCTGGACAGTCTAGATTCTAGAAGAAGGAATAACTCTAATAATTCTGAGAAAAATCGCGGTTAAACGTATATGAAAGGAGAGGACCCTCTTCCAAGATTTGATTGTTTACCTCCTTCTGTTCTACTCGGATAAAATGCTATTGATAACACCCAAACAATAAATGGTTTAAATTAAAAAAAAAGTTAAAAAAAACTTTTTTTTTTTTTAAACCAAGTACATATTTAATTTTTTTATGATCATACACAGTGTATTTTTATGTGCAAAATAAATGCGTCTTAATTATTACATTAATTTTTCTTTTTTTGCCATCAATATTTCATAATCCCGATTTAGTGAACTACTCGATGTATAGTATTTTTTCTTCGACCCCTTGAAGATACGATGTATCGGGATTCTACTGTATAACCTACCATCCAAATTTCGAATTGGCTTTTTTTTTTATATTAAATAAATGTCAGTAGGAAATCAATAGTTAAACTAAAATAGTGTTGTAAATTGTTAATGTTGTACTAGTGTAAGATTTGTTTTCTGTTGATGCTTGTATAGTAATTTTTGATGTTAATAAATTGTTTCTAGCTTGAGAATGACCCAAGGGTGCATCGAGGGGTCGAAATATTGCTAAAGAGTGTGTTTTTAATTGTTTCCTTAAGACTCAGCAACAAGTAAAGTGAACAACGAAAAGAACCAACTCTCTAATTACTAAAATTTTGAAGGTATAGGGGATATAAAAATGTATGTTAGTGCGCATGTAGAAGAAAAGAAAATGAGCGCAGAAGGCTGAAACTTATATGGGACCAACAAAGGGCTAATTATGACCTACCGTCCAAATTTCATTAAAAACGGACGTGTAGTTTTTAAGATATGTTGGTTCGCAAAAATTGAGAGAGAGAGACGGACAGACACGGAACCAAAAATGTTCCCTAATTCTTTACATGCGGATTTCAGTCTTGGAATTTTTGAATTTTGGAGACAATAAAATGTTAGTTCTTCAGAACGATCACATTTAAATTTGTACAGAGTTTTTTTACTTTCTCATATAAAGAGAAAATATTGTGATGGCGCGAAAATTCGAGTTTGAGATTTTGATGGATTTACACGTTTTGAGGTCCCCTGAGTCCAAAAAAGTGATTTTTAAAAAATGTCTGTATGTCGTCTGTGCAGAAGCCTAGAGCCTTTGACGAAATTTGGCATACATGTTCAAAAAAATCATACTCCGAGGTGAAATCGAGAAATGAATTTTAGCTCCAAATTTGGGGGCGCTATCCCCCAAAAACTTAAAATAACGTGAAAAAAAATATTTCTCGATAACGGTTCCGACGATTTTGATTACAATTTTTTAAAATGTACTCCATTTAAGTACGAATCTAACGATATAAGTCGTTTTCCCGGGAAAAATCTAGTTCCTGAGAAAATAGCTTAAAACGTGGACGGAGAGTGCCCGGGTTCGATTCCCCGCCCAGGAGAAGTTCTTTTTATGATAAATTTTGAATATATGTTCAATGATAATTAAATTTACATACGAAAACTAATAAATGGAAAATATTTGGGCTAAGTAATTATGAACTTGTCATATGAGAAAGTTTGTCTGAGTTGTCTCGGACCGATTTTTGTTCTTTATGATTCGAATGACTTCGACTCCACTTGCGCTCTTTATTCTTCAAAGAATCAAATATCCTTTATAATCTTTAATTAGTATTTTAAAAGAAGTCTGATTTCTGTTTAATGGGAGGATGTGACGTAATTTTATTATTCTATTAGTCCATATTTTTTTACCCCCTGGAATTCGATGTATGTTTATTGTTGAATCTATTGTGGTATAAAAATGCAGCTCGGCCGCTTGGCTATGTGAATGGAGTGCCTAAATGTTCTTTTATATGGCTGGTTGGAGTAAAAAGGTTTGGGTATATTGCTTCCGCTGCGATTAAATTATCCTACAAAGAGTCATTGCTGCATCCGATAGACCGACAAAATACAGCTGTCAATCACTCTAATGCACTCCACGTTTTACTCTATAATATGGCATGTAGCTTATTTCAAAGGTTGAGTGACTTTGACACTGATTAATAGAACCTTTTAGCTAATTTTCGAAGAAAATTAAGCTATTGCAATGGCTTCAAAATTTGTGTAATATGAATTGAAACATTTTTCCATGAAAATCTGATTTAAGCCATTCTGAATCAATTCCTAAATTTTAACACTTTTTTATGTATGTATGGATATATGTATGGATATATGTTTATATGTATATGTGTCACTCCAGACTATATATATACATATAGTATGCACTTAAAAATTTCAAACAAATTTTAAAATTTCAATAATATCAAAAAAAAAGGATGAGTTCGTTGGCCAGAATATATGGAGTTCATTTAGGGGTCAAATTTTGACAATTTGTGTCAAAAATAGCATAAAATCGTGTTTTTCCCATTTTACCCCCCTTTAATATGAAAATATGATAAAAGTGTACAAAACAACAATTATTGTACTCTTAAAGAGCTTTCAAAGGACATTCATCTTAAAGCGTAAATACTATTTTGACTTTTGTACACCGTACCTTGTACCAAAAATATCTTTTTTTTCACCCATCCTAATTCTAAACCAAAATTTTCCTATATTATCATAAGCCAATAATACACAGATTTCTTTGAAAATTCGCTCATTAAGTCATGGTGCAAGCCTGGACTTTTTTTAATTCCTTTTCTCAACAGAACGTTAATTTAATTTAATGTTATATAACATGATTTTCAAAACTCATAAAATTTTAAAACATGATTTTATTACTTATAAAAATAAATGAAACCATGTTTTTGCTTCCGACCTTACCGAAGGTAACGGAAGCTATGTGATCGTTCTGGAGAACGAATATTTTTTATGTCGCCAATTTAAAAATAATTACATGATAGAAATCCGTTTCAGACATCAGGGAACTTTTATAGTTCCTTGTCGATCTGTCAATCGTTCAATTTTTGCGAACGAACATATCTTAAAAACTACTAGTCCGACTTTAATGGAATTTGGATAGGTCAAAATTAGCCTAGTGTTGGTTCCATTTATGGTTTCTACCTTCTGCGTCCATTGGTTTCTCTTCCTTACATGTGCAAATATATTTATTTATTTATATCTCCAAAAGTACACATATTATTATTATGAAATTTGACTGGTTTGTCGAAAGTAGTCCGCAGATAGCTCCAGATTAATTTAAACCGACTCTATCTTTTTAACTTTTGCTAAATTAATACTTTAATTTATGTAAAAAATCAAAACAATTTTGACTGATTTAAAATATGAGTAGAAAATTAAATGAATTAAATGAATATGTCAGATAGGGTAGTAAAAGAGTAAACTCAGAAAATACGAAATAAGGCGGGTAGAAGCAATAAGCCTGAAAGTCTGTCAGTCACCTGTGCAGACACCTGGAGCCTAAAATACAGGGCCAATTTTCACGAAATTTTGCATAAATATTCAAATCATATTCCGAGGCAAAATCGAGAAATGAATTTTAGCTGCAAATTTAGGGGCCCCAAAAACTATGAAAAAACGTAAAAAAATAGTAAGTAGAAAGTTGGTTCCTTTAGTTGTTTGTTCACTTTACTAGTTGCTGGGTCTTAAGGAAGGTGTATTGTACTTAGTTTTAACAATTAATTTTTTTCATTTAATCAATTAATTAATTATGTAATTAGTATGATGAAGTAATAGGATTAGTGTTGACTAACTTCTTAGATTTTAACAGATCCATATGCAGGAATTTTGACGAGAATCAGACGATTCATTAATTTATATAATTATATTTCTAAGTTTTTAACATTCCAAATGTAGTGTGATCTTCTAGTCAGTCAGCTTGAGAATGACCCAAGGAGGGGTCGAAATATCGCTAGAGTGCGTTTTTAATTGTTTCCTTAAGACCCAGCAACTAGTAAAGTAAAAAAATATAAAATGCAGTCCATTTAAAAACGAATCTAACGACGAAAAATCTACTTCCTGAGAAAATAGCTTTAAACTTGGACGGTAAGAGGCCGGGTTCGATTCCCCGGCAGGGAAAAGTTATTTTTATGATAAATGTTTGATGAAATGTTTAATAATAATTTAATGTATCTAAGAAATCATAAAAACTAATGCTAGAAAATAGTGTTGGGGGTGCTCATATTAAAGACTAAATTCAAATTTAGAGAAAACTTAATTCTATTGCAATTTAATTATTACTCATCTTTTCACATGAACATCCCTAATTCGGGTTCTATATCTAATTCAGACTTTTTCAATATGAATTTGCTTTTTCGTGTTACTGATACTCATATAAATCTAGATAAAATCTATTTGCTTTAGCTTCTCTATGGTTGGATGGAAATTTCAGCCAATGAAGTTATTATCTAATCGAAGAGGAAGGGGGGGGGGGACGTTTAATTCTCTTATTTTACTGGAGTGCAGTAAATAAGGGCCCGCTTGGTTTGGGGATTGGATATTGAGCGACCTAAATACGAGACCAAGGGAAATTTATTGACCAATATCTCTCAATCTATATTACCTTCATTATTCCTTTTTCCCCTTTTATATTTTTTTAGGGTTTCGTTGGTATAAAACCAAAAAAAAAGAAACCCTCATAGTTTAGTTCCTGTGTCTGTCTGTCACTCTGTACAGTGTGCAGTTCCAATAACTTTTGAATCAAAAGATATAAACATAAAACTTTACAGTATTTACGATCGTTTTGACATACACAAAGGAAAAATATATAGCTAACTCAAAATTATTAGTCGTTTAAATCCAAAATTTTGGATAATCTATGTCCGATTTTTTTTTGGATGGGTATCAAATAAATTTGATTAAAGAATAGATCAGAAAATACGATTGACTTTATGGAAGTTCTTTAATTTTTCACGCTATTTTGTCGAATATAATTTTGCTTCAATAATCATGTTACATATATTTACATGGAATTGCGTATTTAATTATAATATTTTTAAGAAAATAATCATGTATACATATTTTCACATATGAATTGCGTATTTATTTCAAATAATTTTTAAGAGATAATCATGTTACATAAATTTACATAGAATAGCGTGTTTCATTTAAAATATTTTTAAAGAAATAATCTTCTTCCATACATTTTAATAGAATTGCGTCTTTTATTTAAAATATTTTTTTTCATGATTTATTTTTAAATAATAAAAGTTGTAAAATTTCATAAATAATTTTCATTTCGAGTGTTTTATTTTTATTTTTTCCTGCGTCTCAATTATTTAAATTGCTGTTTAATGAAAAAAGGATACTTTTTTTTTAAAGGGCCATTGCTTGTACTTAAAAAGAAGCTAAGGGTGGTTAAAAAAGGGGAGAGAGGTTAATGTTAAGAAAAAAGGGCTTGTTTTTATCCGGACTAAGCAAAAATAAAATGTCTAGTGTATAAAGGGTTCGTTTTGAGAGCTCTGCAAGTGTTTGGTTTTAAAGAGTAAAAGAGTTAGATAGAGGTGACGTCAGTGTTAAAGGGCTAAGGACAAATGAAAGAGATCGATATGAAGGGACTAGGTCAACTCAGCTGGAGCCCTTAAGGCACCAAAACATAACCTTCTGTTTGTTTTGACTTGTTCCTACTACGCATTCTTAACCCTACTCGAGTAAGGTTACTCTGGGGATTTTGAGCACTCTAATCTTTTATATAATCGAGTACGACAACGACAACGACGCACCTCTAAATGATTTATAACGTTAAAAATTGATGTGCCATAAGCTGGGATCGAACCCGGGGCTACTGGATGTAAGCCAGATACTAAACCATTTGGGCCATACCTATGTAACGAATATCGGAGCACAAAACTTCCTATTTAAATGTTTTAATTATAACTGCATAAAACTTACTATGTATTTAAACAGTAAATATCTCTTTAAATATCTATTTTAATTATAACTAATTATCTCTCAGCTCTTTTTCTCAACCATATTTATTATTCTGCCCGTTACCGCGGGCCTAAAGCCTTATAATATAATAACCACATGAAAAGGGAGGTTTCAAGGTTATAGAATCAGCCTCCAGGTACTTTACTTCAGACAATCGCCGGCATTTAATAAGGGTCCTCGTTTTTTGCCAAAGGACCCTAAAAATAAGAAAAGGATAATTATTTTCCTACCCTTTTTTAACGCTTTGATGTCTATTAAAGAAGGAGTGAAGTAAATCCAAATCAAACTGCAGTTATGAACATGCGGTAACGTATCCAATACAAAAATTTAAATTTTGAAGAAGCTATATGAGTAGAGTTTTCAGATCAATGCATTTACAAATCTCAAAATTTGCATTTAAAATGTGTGAATATTTATCACTTAAAATATTCAACTATACCTCCCAAGGCGTAATCGAGAAATTAATTTTAGCTCCATATTTGGGGGCACTACCCCCCAAAAAAACTATGAAAAAAAAAATTATTTATCGACAAAGATTCCGACGATTTAGATTAAAAAATTCTAATACGTAGTCCATTTTATGATTTTAATTATATAAACTGTTTACCTGGGAAAAATACAGTACCCGAGGAAATAGCTAAACGCGGACGAAGAGAGGCCGGGTTCGATTCCCCTCCAAGGAGAAGTTATTTGTATGACAAATTTTGATATAATGTTCAATAATAATTAGTTGTGCCTGCAGTAACTAATAAATGGAAATCACTGGACTAAGTGATTATGAACTACAGTCTATAAGATTAGAGTTGGCACAATCGAAGGCGGGAAACAACAAACGTGGAGGTAGTTTTGGGGTTATAAAAAGGGAAAATCGGTGTTCCTATGTTATATTTTTTTTGTGGAACAGGTGTATAGTAGAGAATTTTTTTCTGAAGTTGCATTCAACATGGGGGACCAATAAAGTTGTTTCCCTTAAAATTTTCCCGCCTTTTGATTGTGCCAACTCTAATCTTATAGACTGTAGTATATGAAAACGAGTTTCTGGGGGTGCTACCCCCTAGCACTCCGAAAAAACATGAAAAAAAAGTATTTCTCGAAAAAAGTTCCGACGATTTTAGATAAAAAAATTCTAAAATGAAGTACATTTTGATACGAATCTACCAGTATATGCCGTTTTGCCGGGTAAAATCTTGTTCCTGAGAAAATAATTTTTAATGTGAAAGGAGAGAGCCCGGGATCGATTCCCCGCCCAGGAATAGTTATTTTTATGATACATTTTTATTATATGTTCAATTATAATTTAATGTACGTATGAAAACTAGTAAATGGAAAACACTCGGCTAAGTAATTATGAACTCGTATATGATAAAGTTTGTTCAATTTTAAATTGTTGGTAGTTTTATTACTACGGAAAGATTAAATTTTAAATAATCCAAATTACAATTATTTTTCTCTGTATGTCTCCCGTAATTATTCATAATTGTAATTTGGATTAGATAAAGTTTGTTTGAATTGTCTCGGACTGATTTTTGTATTTACTATTGATCTTGTTCTTTACTAGTTTACCATAAAGTAATCTATGAGAAGAAGAAAAAAAACAAAAAAAAAAAAAAACGGACATCTTGTACTGAATTCTCCTCAAAAATGAGGTGATTGTGACAAATTCCTCCACATCACGAGACCTACAAGGTTTTGAGGTCTCAGGTCTCAGGTCTTACCCTCTAAGAACCTCAGTGTCCTAAAAAAACCTAGCGAGTAGACGTGATGTCACGTATTTAGCAGGTAACTGATTCTACATTGTGAACTCTGCACATAAAAGTATGTGCCACTTCATGTCTAGCGACTTGTACAGCTCATGTTCCATTGCTATGTTCTTCAGAAACATTACGCATTTCTTTTCGTGTTTCTTTTTGGTTTATCTTTGTGTGTTTTATTGTTATTTTTCTTTCTTTATTTTTTCAGTCGTTTTATTCTGTTTCCCATGATTCTTTGTTTTATAAAGTTTAAGGGGGAAAAAAGGAAGAATTATATTTACACTTTTAAATCTTTTTTAATACAGGTTTTCTCCTCTTAACTTATGTTTTTTTTTTGGTGTTTATTTTTTTCCTTGTGTTTATTAAGAACATAAACGATATTTAAGATAGGAATCAGGGTCATGAGTTGTGTTTTTTTTAATGTTTTCCTATAAATTTTTATGTCCTGAGTTTTTGCAAATAAAATGTATGTAGTTAGAGAAAAAAGGACATAATATATTGTTTGTGTAGATTGTAAACAAATGACTTCTTTTATTTTAAAGGAAAAATAAGTTGATAATGATCGGGTTATAAATTTGTTCCGGAGTTTGAAAAAATGAAGATACTTACCCTGGAATTTAAGTCCAACATTATTTTTAGTCCTACCTTTTTCACAAGAATATTCTGGCAGAAAAGTACTGAGTACATGATTTTTAAGGGGCTTAAAATTTAATTTAATTGCTATTAATATTCATGTATCTTATAATATGTATTTAACATTAATTAATTCTTGTTTCTATGGGTCTCTAAGAATAGTAGTTAAACAACTCAGACAAACTTTCTTATATGCAATTTTATGTATAACTTTGCTCAGTGTTTTCTATTTATTATAGTTTTTGTATGTATACATTTAATTATTATTGGACATTTTATCAAAATTTATGATAAAAATAACTTATCTTCGGCGGGGAATCGAACCCGGTCTCTCTCCGTCCGCGTTAAAAGCTTTTTTCTCAGGAACTTAATTTTTCCCAGGAAAACGTCTTGTATTTATTCGTATTTAAATAGATTAAATTTTAGTTTTTGCTTCCGAGCTTACCGAAGGTAACGGAAGTATTGTGTTCACTTTTGAGAACGAAAAACTTTTATGTCTTCGATTTTAAAAATTTCATTTTTAACATTTTTGGTCTCGTGTCTGTCTTTCGCTGTGTCCGCGAATTTTGAAACGTTCGACGATAACTTGAGAAATTCTTGACCGATTTTGATGATATTTAGTAGACATGTTCATTTTACCAATGCTCAGGACGAGTCCGTTGGACAACATTATCCGTCCAAGCGTTCACGTGTAACGCTCACGTAAACGTGAACTTCAAATTTAAAAATTGGAATTTTAGGTCGGGAAAAAAATCAAACTTTATCTTTTCAATAGGACAAACATTTTTTTTTTTTTTTTTTTTTTTTTTTTTTAATTTTTTAGTAAAACCAACAGCGACACCGCTATGTAGTGTTAAAGATCGCTAAAACTATTAATAGTTTTTAGAAAATAAACAATATAACAATAAAGTAATATTACAATAATGTTAATATAACAATAAAGTAATATAACAATAATGTTAATGTTAATATAACAATAAAGTAATATAACAATAATGTTAATGTTAATATAACAACATAGGAGTACAGGAACCTATGTGCCGCACTAATTGGCAGTCTATTTTTTTTTATCTAAGTCGTCGGAACCGTTTTCAAGAAGTAATTTTGTTTCTCGATTTTAATGAATTTTTGGGGAGCACCCCCAATTTGGAGCTAAAATTAATTTCTCGATCTCGCCTCGGGGTACGATTTTTCTGAACTATATCCCAAATTTCGGTATATGAACCTAATTATATTGGATTTGCACGNAAGTACAGGCAGGCCAGTCAAGGATGTCCTCTGGAAAAACTTCTTGAACACCAGGTCTGTTTAATTTCACTGTTTATTTTATTATTAGTATTATTATTTTTATGTTTTATGAATACCGAAAACAGCTCAGGTCATATTTGTTGTTGATCAATTCTACGATGGGTAATGGAATACGTCTGTGGTGCACCTGGTGGTTGCAACTTCTACTGTTGTGTCTTGAAGTGGTAATAATTGTCTTTAACAGCTTTCTTTTGTTATAATTATTGTGTTATTTCTGCAGTTGTTTGTTGTACTTTTAAACTATATTATTTGTCTTGTTCATTTAGTAGTTTGACTTTACTTTTAATATTCACCCTCATTTCACTTTGTTATTCTAACAAGTTATATCAGGAACTTTTTGATATCTAAATATATTTTTTTTTATTGCAGATGGAAAATTCAGAAGTGTTTCATGAAATAAAAACTATTGCGATTGGATAACTTTTTCCATGATGTGTTTTACCAAGTACAGTCAGAAAAGCATTGATGGAATGGAATGGTCTACAAATAACATCCTGGTCAAGCAATGAAATTCCTTTTGCTTTATTCAATTGGATAACAATTTGAATTACCGTGTTTTACATATTTATGTAAGCATAATATTTGTAAATTAAGGTCCGTTTACACTTTGACTAGTGCGAGTGAGAGTGCAAGTGTTTAGTAAATTTTGCAAGTGTTTAGTAGTGTCCAATGTGTTTAGTGCAAGTGATTAGGATTTTGTTTTATTTTGAGGAAAATTTTATATTTTATTGAACATTTTTATTTTTTTCATTATTATTATTATTATTTTTATTTTGCAAGTGTTTAGTAGTGTCCAATGTGTTTAGTGCAAGTGATTAGGATTTCGTTTTATTTTGAGGAAAATTTTATATTTTATTGAACATTTTTATTTTATTTTATTTTTTTTTTGTGGAAGGGGTAGTGTTTTGTTGAATTTTGACACATTGTGACAATTTTTTGACCAATCAATTAAACATTTTTACTTTAAAATTGTATAATTTTAAAATAAAAAACCCTGACATCTAGGTTGGAGAGGGGAGGCCTACTCGCAGATCCACTAAACAGTGCAAGTCTACTAAACAGTTAACAGTTCACTCGCAAAAATTACTAAACACTAATCACTAAACACATCGTCTCCAAACGGATTTAGTAGTTTTACTAAACACTTGCACTAAACACTCGCACTCGCACTAATCAAAGTGTAAACGGGCCTTTATAGACTGTAGTTTTCCTAGATAAATTTTATTATTATGGAACATTTCATCGAAATTTATCATTAAAATAACTTCTCGGCGGAGAATCGAACCCAGGCTCTTTCCGTCCACGCGTTTTAAGCTATTTTCTCAGGAACTAGATTTTTCACGGGAAAACGACTTATATAATTAGATTCTTATTTAAATGGACTACATTTTAGAATTTTTTTTTAAAATCAAAGTCGATGGAACCGTTTTCGAGGAATACATTTTTTTTTCGGAGTTTTTGGGGTGTTGCAACCCCAAATTTGGAGCTAAAATTTATTACTCTATTTCGCCTCGGGTATGATTTTTCTGGACATGTATGCCAAATTGTATCAAAATTTGCCCATTAGTTGTGGCTTCAGGCTTCTGCACTGACGATAGACAGACGCAGACGACAGACATTTAAAAAAAAAATCACTTTTTTTGACTCAGGGGACCTCAAAACGTGTAAATCTATCAAAATCTCAAAAAAGAATTTTCACGCCATCTCAATACATTCTCTTTATATGTAAAAGTAAAAATAACAACGTAAAACCAGCCTTTATATTTGAAGCTTGTACTATAAAGACATATTATACACCGCTAAATTACTTATGAGGATCAATACGTGTAAGTCCATCTAAATCTCTAAATAAAATTTTCGCGCTGTCACAAAAATTTTCATATCGGGGCAAGATTTTTGTGAACATGTATGCCAAATTTCGTCAAAATTGGCCCAGCAGTATAGGCTCTACGCGTCTGCATAGACGACAGACAGACATATTTTTAAAAAGCACTTTTGTGGACTCTAGGGATAACTCATGTAAATCTATCAAAATCTCCAAATCAAATTTTGGTGCCATCACAATCATTTCTCTTTAAATGAGAAAGTAAAAAAAGATGTAGGCAAGATGAAAAGAAAAGTTAGTAATGTCGGGAAAAGTTATTAGTCTAGGCTAGGGTCTGGACAGCGAACACGATATTCCCTTTAGGACAGATATACGAGACGATAACTACAGTCGTCGACGTTATCACTAGCCAACCACTTAGCCATAACTCTAAACGTTTATGGAAGAACCATGTTAGTGTACAAGTCGTAAAAATAGTTAGTAAGCAATAAATACTAGAACAGTAGGAGCTATTACATGTTAGTTGTTAGCTTTAAACTTTAGTCATGATTAAAAATAATAGAACAACAGACATTATTCGCTATTAAATTAACAATAATTGCAAGATAAAAATAACTTTTTATAT
The DNA here is from genome assembly GCA_001010745.2 of Gerris buenoi. Lineage (NCBI taxonomy): Eukaryota > Metazoa > Arthropoda > Insecta > Hemiptera > Gerridae > Gerris > Gerris buenoi. The sequence continues at coordinate 5,445 of KZ651596.1, read as the reverse complement.
ACTACGTTTTTAAATTATCCGTCATAAATTTGAAACCTGTCAAAATGAAGACTGTAAATATGGGATATGTCAAAACAAATAACTTGCGGATGATTTCTGAACCAACTTTCCATACAGCAAAATTTGCTGAAAACGAAAACGAATTAAATTTTGTTGAAAAATGGCTAAAAGTATTGAAAATAATGTATTGTCATCGTGTTCTGGGCTGTTCCAAAAATTTCAAATGTCTAGCTACTTGGGAAGTTAGTTAGAAATCGATTGCAAGATTTGTACTGGACAAAGGAACAAACAAAAAAGAAAGCAAGCTAATAAAAACGTAGTAAAAAAAAAAATAAAAGTTTGTAAAAAGGTTTTAATATCATATATATATATACATCTAATATATATAATATACAATATACAATGGCAAAAGAAATTTGGTACAGCTATAAGACCTTTAATTCGGAATTAAATGCCAGAACTCGGTGGGTCTGTAATGAAATTGTATGAACATTTAGATGCGACAAAAAATCCGACCTTCATATTTATAGGTTGTACGCTAAAAGCATTTAATGACTTTTGAATCAAAAGACATTTAGTTAAAAACCAAGATCACATCGGAACAGAAATTATGATGGACAATTAGTAGATAATTATTTCTTTTTAATTCTCCTCTTTTAGACAATTACGCCAAAACTGAAGTTTAGAGAGATAAAACATTAAACGATTACAGANTCAAGAAGTAATTTTGTTTCTCGATTTTAATGAATTTTTGGGGAGCACCCCCAATTTGGAGCTAAAATTAATTTCTCGATCTCGCCTCGGGGTACGATTTTTCTGAACTATATCCCAAATTTCGGTATATGAACCTAATTATATTGGATTTGCACGTTTTCTTGTCCCTTGAACAAACGAGTGGTGTTTAAAAATGGAAAAAAGTCCCTCTGGATTTCCTTCTCTCATCATCCCTTGATAACTGTATGAAAGGGTTTGTTAAATGTCACATTGACATTTTGCCCTTTATCTCACCTTTTATTTTACCTCCGACTTCATCTTTTAGATTTCTGGGTCGATGAGACGAAAGACCTCTTGTTAAAAAGATTATTTTATATTTGCTAAATGGAAAGAAGCTTCAACAAAATTAGAATGTAGACTTAATAACAATCATCTGGTTTTCATTCATATCAAAGAGACATTTTATCGATTATAATATTTTATTTAATGTTTATATGATCTTGCATTGATTAGAAGTGTAAACATTTTTAACATATATTAAATAAATCGGTCCGAGACAATCTCAGACAAACTTTCTTATATACGAGTTCATATAATTACTTAGCCCAGTTTATTTTCCATTTACTGAAGTCTATAAGATTAGAGTTGGCACAATCGAAGGCGGAAAACAACAAAGTGGAGGTAGTTATGGGGTTATAAAAAGGGAAAATATGTGTTGCCATGTTATATTTTTTTTTTGGAACAGGGGTAGAGTAGAGCATTTTTTTCTGAAGTTGCATTCAACATGGGGGACCAATAAAATCATTTCCCTCAAAATTTTCCCGCCTTTTGATTGTGCCAACTCTAATCTTANTTTAAAAAAAAAATCACTTTTTTTGACTCAGGGGACCTCAAAACGTGTAAATCTATCAAAATCTCAAAAAAGAATTTTCACGCCATCTCAATACATTCTCTTTATATGTAAAAGTAAAAATAACAACGTAAAACCAGCCTTTATATTTGAAGCTTGTACTATAAAGACATATTATACACCGCTAAATTACTTATGAGGATCAATACGTGTAAGTCCATCTAAATCTCTAAATAAAATTTTCGCGCTGTCACAAAAATTTTCATATCGGGGCAAGATTTTTGTGAACATGTATGCCAAATTTCGTCAAAATTGGCCCAGCAGTATAGGCTCTACGCGTCTGCATAGACGACAGACAGACATATTTTTAAAAAGCACTTTTGTGGACTCTAGGGATAACTCATGTAAATCTATCAAAATCTCCAAATCAAATTTTGGTGCCATCACAATAATTTCTCTTTAAATGAGAAAGTAAAAAAAGATGTAGGCAAGATGAAAAGAAAAGTTAGTAATGTCGGGAAAAGTTATTAGTCTAGGCTAGGGTCTGGACAGCGAACACGATATTCCCTTTAGGACAGATATACAACACGATAACTACGGTCGTCGACGTTATCACTAGCCAACCACTTAGCCATAACTCTAAACGTTTATGGAAGAACCATGTTAGTGTACAAGTCGTAAAAATAGTTAGTAAGCAATAAATACTAGAACAGTAGGAGCTATTACATGTTAGTTGTTAGCTTTAAACTTTAGTCATGATTAAAAATAATAGAACAACAGACATTATTCGCTATTAAATTAACAATAATTGCAAGATAAAAATAACTTTTTATATACTACGTTTTTAAATTATCCGTCATAAATTTGAAACCTGTCAAAATGAAGACTGTAAATATGGGATATGTCAAAACAAATAACTTGCGGATGATTTCTGAACCAACTTTCCATACAGCAAAATTTGCTGAAAACGAAAACGAATTAAATTTTGTTGAAAAATGGCTAAAAGTATTGAAAATAATGTATTGTCATCGTGTTCTGGGCTGTTCCAAAAATTTCAAATGTCTAGCTACTTGGGAAGTTAGTTAGAAATCGATTGCAAGATTTGTACTGGACAAAGGAACAAACAAAAAAGAAAGCAAGCTAATAAAAACGTAGTAAAAAAAAAAATAAAAGTTTGTAAAAAGGTTTTAATATCATATATATATATACATCTAATATATATAATATACAATATACAATGGCAAAAGAAATTTGGTACAGCTATAAGACCTTTAATTCGGAATTAAATGCCAGAACTCGGTGGGTCTGTAATGAAATTGTATGAACATTTAGATGCGACAAAAAATCCGACCTTCATATTTATAGGTTGTACGCTAAAAGCATTTAATGACTTTTGAATCAAAAGACATTTAGTTAAAAACCAAGATCACATCGGAACAGAAATTATGATGGACAATTAGTAGATAATTATTTCTTTTTAATTCTCCTCTTTTAGACAATTACGCCAAAACTGAAGTTTAGAGAGATAAAACATTAAACGATTACAGACCTGAAATTATAATTAATTGATGTAATTTGTCATACAAGGATAAACAGTTACCTAACTAAATTTATTGTATTTAGTAAAGAACTCAGTAAAAAAAAAAAAAAACTATAATTTTGATAGAATTAAATAAATAAGCGGACATTACGTATGACCAATTTTGTTTCCGACCTTACTGGACAGCGAACACGATATTCCCTTTAGGACAGATATACAACACGATAACTACGGTCGTCGACGTTATCACTAGCCAACCACTTAGCCATAACTCTAAACGTTTATGGAAGAACCATGTTAGTGTACAAGTCGTAAAAATAGTTAGTAAGCAATAAATACTAGAACAGTAGGAGCTATTACATGTTAGTTGTTAGCTTTAAACTTTAGTCATGATTAAAAATAATAGAACAACAGACATTATTCGCTATTAAATTAACAATAATTGCAAGATAAAAATAACTTTTTATATACTACGTTTTTAAATTATCCGTCATAAATTTGAAACCTGTCAAAATGAAGACTGTAAATATGGGATATGTCAAAACAAATAACTTGCGGATGATTTCTGAACCAACTTTCCATACAGCAAAATTTGCTGAAAACGAAAACGAATTAAATTTTGTTGAAAAATGGCTAAAAGTATTGAAAATAATGTATTGTCATCGTGTTCTGGGCTGTTCCAAAAATTTCAAATGTCTAGCTACTTGGGAAGTTAGTTAGAAATCGATTGCAAGATTTGTACTGGACAAAGGAACAAACAAAAAAGAAAGCAAGCTAATAAAAACGTAGTAAAAAAAAAAATAAAAGTTTGTAAAAAGGTTTTAATATCATATATATATATACATCTAATATATATAATATACAATATACAATGGCAAAAGAAATTTGGTACAGCTATAAGACCTTTAATTCGGAATTAAATGCCAGAACTCGGTGGGTCTGTAATGAAATTGTATGAACATTTAGATGCGACAAAAAATCCGACCTTCATATTTATAGGTTGTACGCTAAAAGCATTTAATGACTTTTGAATCAAAAGACATTTAGTTAAAAACCAAGATCACATCGGAACAGAAATTATGATGGACAATTAGTAGATAATTATTTCTTTTTAATTCTCCTCTTTTAGACAATTACGCCAAAACTGAAGTTTAGAGAGATAAAACATTAAACGATTACAGACCTGAAATTATAATTAATTGATGTAATTTGTCATACAAGGATAAACAGTTACCTAACTAAATTTATTGTATTTAGTAAAGAACTCAGTAAAAAAAAAAAAAAACTATAATTTTGATAGAATTAAATAANAATTTTTCTATTTTTCTGTTAAGTAGGTGGGCGTGGCTAATTACTGGACATGCGCATTTAGTTAAATGCACAAGTTTGTCGGAATCTCGCTTATAGATTTGCAGATCTTTGTTTATATATTTTTTAAAAATGTTTTATTCGACAAAAATTATATATTTTTCCCAAAAACATACTGTATTTCGTCCAAAATCTAATTTAAAATAATTTTTAAGACAGTATTTATGACTTGAACACTTTATTCATCGTCCATTATTAGTGAACTAAACAGCTTAACTAAATATTAAGTGTGAATACGTGTAAACGCTTTCTAACAATTAAGTCACTTAAAATTATGTTAAAATTTAGTTAACCACTTAACAACTTAATACGTGTAAATCGGCCTTTAAATTTGGAGAACCAACATACTTAAAAAATACTTGTGCGATTTCATTAAAATTTAGATGGTTCGTCATAATTAGCTCATTGTTGGTCCCATATAAGTTTCAACTTTCTGTACAAATTTCTTTTTCTTCCACTTTTGTACAAACATACATTTATTTACACCTATATCTTTAAAAGTACTCCTCTGAATTTGATAAAATTTTGATGATTTGTCGAAAGAGTAGACCGCAGATAGCACCAGATTAATTTCAACCGTCTGCGCTCTTTGACTTTTGCTAAATTGATACTTTAATTCATGTAAAAAAATCCAAAGAATTTAGACGAGTTAAAATTACGGGGGAAAATAATTAAATAAATTATACAATAATAGCTTTTAAAAGCATGAATCATGTGTTGTGATAGGATGCGAGGAAGCTATGTGCCACACTAATTGGCAGTCTATTTTATCCGACCTCGTCAGGGCCGCCACATCCCAGTTTCGGGCCCAGGGTGTACTAGTCGCGGGCCCTACCCCCCTCGATACCAAATAATTAGCATTGAATAGGGATCTACAGTTGCTAGTAATATAAAGTGAGTATAGTTATAATAATAATCATTTTATTATTAAAAGATAATTACATCTTGTGTAAATTAAATACTCATGTAATTA
>KZ651595.1:419696-441172 GCA_001010745.2 Gerris buenoi | reverse complement strand
AACAGTTGCAATGAAAATCAACTGATTTAGAATTGCATCCGTCCCAAATATATTATTATACATTAAGCCAAATAAACGTGTAAACAATTGAAATAACTTTAGAGAAGAACGAAAAGCAGCTATATAATGTGAGTAAGTGTGTGTGTAATCAAGTTAGAACTTAATTACATCAGAGTTCACTTCTAGATTTGAAACAAGAGTGATGTAAATTTAAAGAAGCCTAAGTAGGACACAGCGATAAACACAAGCTGTGACTACGTTTGTAACATTAACTTTGTTTAGCAAGACAATTTATGTTCAGTAGAGGAATTTATGTATTTCCGTGTTAAAGCAATAGGACCAGTAATAAAAGCAATGACACTTGTACATTAAACATCGGTATGCAACTGCAACTTGGAATCGTATCTGCATACTGAAGATGAGCGGGAGAGCAATCTAGTGGAATGACCACAGGCAATTGAGCTCGTCTAGACTCAAGGCTGACCGCGAGCGGTTTAAGAGCGACCAAATGGAAAGGTGTGCATTTTAGACGGAAAGAGATGTAGATTGATGAGGTGACGTTAATGAAAACGGATTCGATTATACATACAGGCCGACCCATTATCAAATGTTTAAAGGGTCAGCTTGATAAGCGATATGCAGTGTCCGAGCACGAGGATAAACTTAACGTCAAGGGGAAGTTTTTAAAAGCACGAGGGAGGGAAGTTAGCGGAACGGCAGGGAAGCACGACGACAATGAGGATCCTCGTTCCTTTTAATAATTAGAACACATAAATTAGACGAGGGGAGGGGTCACATTATTATTTGGGGCCGAGGGGGTGGAGACCCTTGGGGCCGTATAAATCCAGAGGGCGCCCTCTCGAGGGCCCTCTTACAAATTCCTCCTACCGAAATACCTGCGAGCCTCCCTAACTATCAGTTACCCCAGGCTTTAACCCGCATAACTTTCACCGGTTATTTCCGACCGGCTTCGAAACCGAAAACTCATAAATCTCAATCGTCAATAATGATAATTTTCAAGTTTATAATAATAATAATAAACACTGATACGAGGAACCGAAGATAACCCCCGAGATAAGGGATAAAGGAGGCCAAATTGGCATTATTAGTTTAATTCCGCATCCGAATCTCTCCGACTCCGTCGCAGTTTCCATCTCATCTTTTCCAGATAATAATTTAAATTATCCGAAAACAAACTTTTACATAAACTAAACCGAAGTGAAACTAATGTAAAAAGTTTTTTGTATTTTTCAACCAGGTCACGTAACACTACTAATTTAAAAGGTAGAAAATCGGTAAATTGGGATGAATGCCTTCCTCAAAAAATGGAAAAGGATTAAATAAACTTTATTCATTTATATCCACTACCGAATGCAATTTGCCAGATTAAACTAATACGTAATGGTCATTCAGCGCCAATTAAATAGTTGATAGAGGCAAATGGCAAATATGAATAGATAGTTATAGCTGAAAATACATCATATATCATCATAAAATAGAATTAGACAACTAAATGATATAACCAATATTAAAACCCAACTAAATTACAATATTAGAGCTAACTACACTTATTAAACTACGTAATATAGTAATTATCTGCTTTATTTCATACTCTTACGTGAGAGAATTAGTAACTACTACTTTGATAGTTACTATATTTACAAGTTGAAACTTTCTATTGAGTTATACTTATGATATTTAGTTTTTATTAGTTAAAACCTCTTTTCTTTTTAAGTTAATTTAAAAAAAACTATATAGGACACAGGTACGTATAATTACAAGATAAAAAGAACTTTTTTATATACTAAGATTTTAATTTTTTTTGTCATAAATCATAAATTTAAAACCCATCAAAATAAAGATCGTAAATATGGGTCATGTCAAAACAAATAAAATAACTTGCGGATTTTTTCCGAACTAACTTTCCATGCAGCAAAATTTGCTGAAAACTAATTAAATTCTGCTGAAAGAAGGTTGAAAGTATGCATTGTCATCGTGTTCTGATCTACTCTAAAAGTTTCAATTGATTTCTAGCTACTCGGGAAGTTAGTTAAAAATCAAATGCAAGACTTGTACTGGACCCACAAACAAACAAGAAAGCAAGCTAATAAAAACGTAGTAAAATACATATTTATGATAAAACTAAAAAATGAATACAAGTTGTAAGTGTTGGTTTATTAGCAGTAAATAATACACTTTAATGTATGAACTGATGTTTTTGGAATGTGTCATCAAATTAATATTATAGTTTTATAGACTGATGGTGTATAAAAAATAAAAAGATTAATGCTAAATTCGATTTTTTCAATTTGTACGTATTGCGATTTGATCATGTAAACTCGTACCACTTTTCTTTACCTTTAGCGATTATTTTAGTTCAATTGTAAATCAAATTAAAACAATTATTCGAATAACACTGGCTATCATTCTATCCGTTAATTAATAAAATGGACAAAATACAGAAGGTACAGAAAAAAGAGAAAGAAACAGAAATCAAAAAGATGCCGCTTGGATTGTAGTGATTAATGATTTTCACGTAGGGTTTAATTTAAAAGGCATGTAGTCAAGTTTAAGTATCGAAACAACTGCATATTTTATTTTATTCTCCTTGAGACATGTTGAGAGAATTAAACAAGCCATAGTTTAACTTAGGTAAGCCCTGTAGCCGAGGATTTGTTAGGAACTCTAAGTCTCCAGGTAGCAAGGTGCAAACAAAAGTAAAAGTTTTGCGAATGACTCCTCGCTTAAAGTATGCAGAAGCTTAATGCAAATTATTTCTCTTAAAAATAAAAAGAAGATTTGAAAGAGATTCTTTAAAAGCGCAAATAGTTATTTAAGTACATTTGTGTGAAAACATGGGCGCAATTCTATTCGAATAAATTACTTTGAGCTAAGTGGAAAAAAGGGATAAATAATTGTGAAGATGCTCCTTTATATCTCTAATGTTTCTCAGATTAGTTAAAAATATTTATAAATTGTATAAAGTTTTTCCTATGTTATAATAAAGTTCAAAAACTAGTCATCATTACCGGCAAAACAAAAAACTTAAATTGTATAAAGTTTTTCCTATGTTATAATAAAGTTCAAAAACTAGTCATCATTACCAGCAAAACAAAAAACTATCAACAATTTTTACAAAAATATTAAAAAAATAAAGAGAGAAATTAAAGGGAACACATCTTCGAGAACAAAAACCATCGATAAATTTTATTAAAAAAAAAAAATTTCAATCCAAAATTAATAATATTTGAAATAATAAGTTCCTATAGTCCCCTCTAATGGAATGTAAGGCATCGACTAAGCACTTCCACTTGGTACTTTTAGCTGCCGGCTCTATAACTTCGTTCCAACTTCTGCCTAAATAGCAAAATTGTAATATGAATAGGTTCAGTTCCAGGTTTGGCTTCATCTAGCAAATAAATTACGATTAATAGGAACCAGTTTCAATCACATTATTTGCCTTTATCACTTTTATTTGCCTTGATCCTTTTTAGATCATTGATCTCTATCAGTTTCTATTTGAATTTAATTCAGTAAGAGCACGTTAAAAAATTCTTGTAGAATTACTTTTTTTGTTTTTTTACACCGTAGTTAATATTTTAATCACTTATCAGATTAAATTTGCCATTTTATAAAGATTTATTTCATATAACATCAATAGAAAGTTGTGCAACATGTAAAATAAACAGCACAGCGCAATGAAAATTATAAGCAAGAAAAATCTAAAGCTGGGACAACTAAATATGATTTTTTAAGCAAAACATTTCTCATTCACATTATGCGTAAGATATTATTGTTAGCTAAAGCGAATTGTACGGTGCCATCGAATTTTGTACTTCGATTTGGACATTTATTAGACAATTGTTGTTAAAGAGTTTTCGTTTCTTTAATTTCTCTGCCCTCCTTATATTTAAAATCCTTCTTTGTCAATTCTACTAGCAGTTCAATTGCTTTAGCTATTTATTCATTAAAGAAACCCGAAAAGGAATTGATTTTATTACTATACACTGATTTATTTGTTTAGCTGTAACTGCTACCAAAAATGTTCGCTGAAAATGTGGTTATAATTTTTTTTTTAATTTATTATTAAAGATACGCAATAATTATAAGGAGTAGTACGATAAATTTTAATTAATTGTAAAATATATGAAGGGTAAAATGAGCATTTACAATTATTAAAAAAAAATCCTATTGGTGATAAAAAAAGATTAAGATAAAAATCAGGTACTTTATGAGTATCATTGTTACTACCTATTAATCTTGAATGTAACACGAACTTACATGTTCAAAACTCCATTAAATTTCAATAGCATTGAACTCTCAAGCTCGACACGCGTTAAGAGGGGACACAAATCACGCACAATGCCGCACTTTCCCAACGCCGTGACATTGTGAACACATTTTATGTCGTCACCTTTCAACTAGGCTGTCGGCACTTTGCACAGTGAGAAAAATCTAAAGAAGATAAATCTTTAAAAGGCATCGGACACTTGAAGTAATGAAAACATCTTTACAAACGTAATATAAATCAAGGGTTGGCCGAGAGGCATAAAAGCGTAAAAATTCCACCCACCTCTTAAAGATCTGTTAAAGGTATATTGGACTTTTAAATACGAACAACCAAACGCTTAAGCATTCCAGAAAGAGAGAGAGAAAGAAAAAAAATTGCAAATAAAATTTATAGCACAAGCGCAATTATCTACGGGAAGTTAAATATATATATTTATATATGTACATAAAAATAAACAGGAGACTCACGGTTTTTCAGTACACACAATTATATATGGATTTATAAATGACAGAAAGTTCCATTAATTTTATATACTTTTTTTATTTCTACAATTGCGCAAAAGAAATAAAACCTAACAGTGGAAGCAAATTATTATGTCTTTATTAAGAATTACGGACAGCACAAACAGAAATGACTATAAATCTTTATTTCATGCAATAGTCAATTTATGAAGTAAATCTTCGCGGGGGGAAAAAAACCTACGTAAAAGCAAAATTAATAAAAGAATTGAAGCAAGAATACGATTATTTAAGAAAATACAATCTGGGTTAAACCAAAATTATAAAAGGTCAAGTCATAAAGTAAACGGAATTAGCAACAGTCGTTCGATTTAACTGTAGATTAAAAATATTAAATTGTCTACTGACAGCATCCGAGCGGTAATATTTTTTTTATATATATCTTAGCCATTTTTGTACGAGTTAAAAAGAAAATTACAGTAAGTATGCAATCCAACATAAACTATTATGTATACCGAATTCGAAAATAACTAATTTAGTTTCATTTATTCATTTTTTTTATACTTTTAAAAAGGTTTAAGGTAATAAATTGTTTCAAATAATAAACTCAATTCTTAAAATGATCATAGACGTATGCTAACGTTCAATTTATATTTACCATAATGAACTTGTATCTTTACATTACCAACTACTTTAATCTTTAACTATATTTCTTCTATTGTAGTGTGTAATTTGATTTCATAATTAAATTCTAGCTCTTCAATTGGCGCGTCTAAGCAGAGGAAGGACTCTACATATATCTTATACCTACTACATATATGATAAATTTCTGATACAAACGATAAATTATTATTATCATTAATATCTTCTTCACTTGTTTATTGCTTAACAAGTGTATTATATAGTTTACTTAATTATATGAAATTAAAATATTAATACATATTTAAGATATTAGATTAATATTAATTTAAAAAACTGATCATTAATATTAATTAATTAGTTGTTTATATTATTATTTATCAATTGTAGAATTTAAATATTAATTACAAATGTGTTGAATAGAAATATGAAAGGACCAGATAAAATATAAATGGCTTAGATCGGGGATAGAAATGAATTGAATATGGAAAAGGTTTAATTACTATTCGTTGCATTCAGACGTTCGTTGCATTAAACACAGCTAAACTAAAGTAGAAAATAATGCTTTATAACAGAAATACTCTAAGAAAATAAATTAATATTTAACATTCAATTCAGTTAGATTAATCTAATAATAGATAAATATATAATTTCTTAACAAGTAGAAGTGATCAACAATATTAATAAATTTTCCTTAACAATCATTTTCTAGAACAAACTTAGATAAAGACCATACATGTAACATGTTGCGTACATTTCACAAGTGAACTTGTGTGCTAACATAAATGTGCATAACATGTATCATAACATGGAAGACACACTTTACGGTTTACCTGTTAGGTATACCTTATCGGGCACTTCTTTTGATTGTTATTCCCCTTATAAAAACAAGGGGAGTAACGGAATGTTCTTCTTTAGACTGTCACTTCCTTTATGAAAACAGAAGTGTGACATTCCTTTTTCCTTTGTCCCAAAGTACATTAAACTAGCTATACCTTTGTCTTAATATTTATTTATTCAAAGCCATTTATCTATCTATATTATTAAAAAAGTTCTGTAAACAAACGGGTTCAGTGAGAGTGCTATACAAAACCTGTGTGAAAGAGCGCGATAGGAGAGAAGGGGGTAGTCCGGGGAGAAAAGAGGGAGCTTGAGAGTGACATACTAAACTGTGTGTAGACAGAGTGAGGGTGATTAGGGGGGGGGGGGGTAAGGGAGAACTTGAAAGTAGGTATGTATATCAGAATTTCAGAGCGACAAGGAAAGGGATAGTAGTGCGCCAACCCCCACTATACCTCAGCCGCTGTTCTACACTATACTCACGCATCTTCAACTCACCCTTCTCATTCCATAACTATGCACACAGCTTGCAAAAAAAGATCGCTAAATCAGTCTTTCTCAGGAATTTTCTCAACTTTCCTTTTCAGTACTTTCTATAGCTAACGTGATATTTTACAGCATGTATGTTTTTGTCAACATTGAAAAGAAACATGAGATCAATTTTAATGCTTCACACTAGAGTGCCTCGATGTGGCAGCGGCCGCTTTCCGGGGATTGACGAGCGAAGCGAGTAGGGGGTGAATCCCCCTAGTATTCTTAAAAAAACATAGGGCAGTAATAATCTAAAGAAGTACCCCTTATCTACCTTATTGAGTATGGCCGCCTTTGGTAATTCTTAATATCTACAATTCTATAAAATTTTAATTATGAATTATGTAATTGAAATTAAGAAGTTAATTATTATGTAGAAAATATATTTTAAGATTATTATTTCCTATAATAAAGGACCGTAAGACATGTTTATACGGTACAAATATAGTACGATAAATTTAAAAATGTTTTTTATTAAATCACCAATTACAACATCTAACATGCTCCAAAGGAGAGAAACAATTATTATTAATGTATCTGTCCCCTACAGGCATGACAGATTCCTTTTAAAACATACAATGTAACAATTTTCAATTGAAAATGCCCAGTTTATCGATTTTATTTTATTTTCCTTGCTTTTCAGAAAAAAAAACATTTAATTTTGCACGAAAAAGCCTCCCCTTCTTTCTACGTGTGAAACGTGCATCTGACAATATTGCATCGGCAAAAATAAAACCTTCAATATTTCACTTGAATAAAGGTTATTTTGTAAGTAAATGATTTTCATATAACCAATGCTATCGAATTCCCATATTTTTTTTAATCAATTATGATTTACCTCTAAATTATTTATGAAAAAAAAGAAAACAAAGATGAAAGTAAATAAAAATGAATATATACTCACATACATACATATTTAGAGCATTCATATCATTTACTTACTTTATATTGATACCCTCGTTTTACACACACACACATATACTCGTATACATACGAGTATATATTCAATTAAAATGCTAAATGATTAATTTTATCTGTTTTCTTGAATGTTTTTTCTTACTCCCAAGATCCTTAAAGGTTTTAACTGATTTATACTAAAAACGTTAACATTTTGGTTTAGGGACATCGAACTCCTGTAAAGCCTGGTTTACACGATCCAAGTATACTTGGACCAAAGTAGTGGAACTTGGATACACTATAAAGAAGAGGTCAAAAAAGATTGTGTGAAATGTTTTTACCTCTAGAACTTTCCAGTTAAATTGTACTTATTAAGTTTTAAAACAATGGTTATATACCACCTTCTAGTGAGCAAAACACAGCGCAACCTCATATCTATTATTTTTCGACAGCTCGTTCTCATAACTTGTCAGGTGGGCGCCATTTATGTTTCTATCAAAGACTACTTTGATGAAACCCATCCAACTCAACTTGGATGTCCAATTTGACTTTGATACACTGTTCACACGATGCAAGTAGCGTCAAAGTAGAGTCAAAACTGACTTGGTCCGCAAGTATCGTGTAAACCAGGCTTAAGGTAAGTTATTGCCAAATAACTATGATAATAAAGCTTGGCTAACTAATAAAATTAATCTGTAATAAATAATTTAAACTCTCTGATTATAGAATATCCCAGGTTTTTTAAAAATATAATAATTTCTAAGGTATTTAAAATCTGGAGTGGAGTTAGAGTTAAATTAGATGGCTTTTTCACTAACTAGAAAATATGGCAGTAAGAACTCTCAAACATTAAGATTGTTTGGACCCCTCTTCCCCATTAAGATAGATAAGGTTGACTTAATCCAGATCAGTGCGTTAGATTGGAGCAAATTAAAGTAGGAGGAGGTTAAAAGGATGGACCTAGATGAGAGGTGAGACCTGCAGATTCAGTCTCAAGGGACAGTTTGCTTAACATCAATAGGGCTAGGGCTAAGTTTAAGGAGGGTGTCAAGGAGAGCACGTTGCCTTTTATGAGATGAGAAGGCAATAAGGGTTCTAGATCTATTGGAGGGTCCCAAAGACAGGTAGGCTTCCCCTTGGGACAGCCGGCAGACAATATGTCACTCCGCTCACGACGTACCGGGGTCGGGGGAGCCGACCTACAGAATTTACGATTATTTTCCTCACTGTGAAAAATCTACAACCCCTACCCCACCTACCTTCTTGAAAATAAACGATCTAGACACGGAGTAAGATCCTTGATACCAATAAAAACAGACCTAGCGCCACAAACCCAATCATACAAATAGATAACGTTGTAAGAGCTAGAAAAGATAAAAAAAAAACTTTAAATAAAAAAGTAAATAAACTTTCAACTTTCCACCTATTTTTCCCAATGGACGTTTTTTATTTTTTTATTTTTTTTCTTTTACTTTCTCTCTTTCAGAAAGTATTTTTCTTTGATAAAATGAGAATACGAAAAAAGAAGAAAGCCTCTTTAAATTCCACAACTTTCTTCCCAGAAAGTGGAAAGCAGGACTTCCAGAACATCTAAAGAGAGGAAATAAGAATAAAAAAAACTTCTTATTTCTGGTTTCTAGAAAACTTAGTAAAGAAACGGAGTAAAAAAGACATATAAATTTAAAGAAAAAATAATGAACAACGTAAAAAAGGTTTAAAGAAATTGAATTTTAAAAAAATCATCATAAAATAGAGATTATGATTTTTCAGGGCCTTCGTTGTGGATTTATTTTTTTGATAGAATGATTATTGCATGGAACCCTGAAGCTAATGTTGATAAAATTAGATTTTTAGTGGATTACCACGTCTGAGATTGTGCGAAAATTATAAGAAACACGAACAACTGTATAAGATACATTGACTTAATATAGACCACAATCAGGGTAATCTCCTTCTAGATGATGTATTTCATGGAAGATCAAACATGTAGTAAGAAGTTATTAGCGTCGATTTAAAGCATAAAATTAGAAAAATTGCAAAATTTGCAGTCTAGCAGTTGAAAATTTGCAGTCTGGTAGTGATAATGACCAATTAAAGTGGTTGAAACTGCCACTAAATGTACAGTCTATGTACCAGGCCGGTCTGAATGAAACATTTGCAACGTATTTATTGTGGCTCGACAATAAACCTTAATCTTTTGACATTTCAAAATGTTTGTCACAATATAAGAATTACCCATTTATGTTAATCTACGAAAGTCCTTTTTAATAAAACTTTGTTAAAGATACACGTGTAATGCTAATATATTCATAAATTATATTAAGATACACGTAACCAGATATGTTTGCATTATGTTTAACAAATTAAAGTTTTATTAAGATTACAGTTAGCATATATTAAAGTTGTCATAAACATATCCGAAATATGAAGTCAATTGATGGCTTAAGCAACAACTTTTTACCACATACTAATATTGCACGATATCTGATATACTTCGAAACATATGCTTACACAGAAAGAAAAAAAAGTATATGTAATAAACATATTTACAGAGTCGCGTGCATTATGCTGCTGGGTTAGAAATAGAGATAAAGTAAAAGATTAGATTTCATCTAAATGCATATTGAAATATATGGTGATACCAAGGGAAAACTTTATTTCTTCAAAAAAAAAGACGATATTACGACACAAGAAAGAAAGAAAAAAAAGCATTGAAATAAAGTAAAAGATGAGAATACTCTTATCCGAAGTGCTAAAAAAGTCCCTTCGGAACGAAATATTTGGACGACAAAAGTATTTCTCTGTCTTCTATATTCGAATGAGAGAATAAAATGGAGGGAGAATATTTGCTGAACGTTATAAGAGGATACAAAAAGATTCCAACATATTTGTATTTTTTTTTCTTCGTCGGAAAATATTGGCTGGAGAAATAGCGCGATGTAAAATCAAACGCGAACAGGAGGTATCGCTTTTACGTTTCAAGTCAAACTCGAGCTAACGCAATTAGGGACGGAGTCGTGGAAGGAGGGGGTAAGAGAAGAAGGAGGTCGTCAAATATTCATGACGTATAAATTTCCACGGGACTACGCCCCCTGGCTCGGAGACAATGATTGAATTGGACCAGGAAAGCCAAGGAGGAAGGTAAGTCTACCCCTGTGCAAGAGATACATAACCCCAGGGACCACAAACCGTCGCCTCGGTTATACCTTCCATTGATATACAATACCTCTAAACAAATTGATGGTAAAAGATAAAGTTGCCAGCACTGTGACGTCACTTCCGGCAGAAATACAGTTTAGCAACTTAAAAAATACAAAACAAGGCAATACAAATTCTGTTATAGGACTGCATGCACGCGCGGATATGAAATTACGACGAGCAAGCAGTATAAACTACGAACTCAACAGACAAAAGATTCCCTAAATACTATTATATATATAAATATAAAAGTAAATAAACAATGATGTAACTTGTCAACAGACCCCAGATAGGATTAAATAGTATCAAAAAAAATCTCATTGGAAGAAAATATTTGAGAAAAAACAGTAGAAACATAAAGTACAAACAATTTTGCTTTAAAGTCAAAGATAACCCATTTTCGTTTCAGAAGATCCGAACGAAAAGCAGAAAGCTAAGTGGAAAAAGTAGACAATAGTTAGACAAATGTGGCCGAAGTTAACTATATCCAGGCGTCTCTACTGGTCTTCAGACAAATTGGCTCCTTGTAGAAAGAGTATTTATTGGAAGTTCTAGCAAAGGATGCTCAGCCTAATAGCGAAGTACCCCGCGTGAGTTATTATTAATAGTGGCTCGGAAGAAGCAGAGGCTCAAGAGCAACTTATTCGAAGCCTCCTACCTACATACCGATAGGGAAACTCCCCGGCACACACAAGCCAATCAAACCTCCAAGTCATCTATCATCGCTTTGAGTTATGACCCTAATCCGCTTAAGACCTCTCGGATCCCTGGCAAGCTTTTTTCAAACGCTCTCACACGTGATCAATTCCAATCCGACGTATCCACGCGTTCGAAAGCCATAGAAAACTTACGGTTCGTAGGACGGACTACGAAGTCAAGCACGGGCAATAGGTCATTTTTTTAAGAGGTCGCACACACATTTTGTAGATTTCAAGACTAACGATACGCCTTTCAATTTTCTTAAGATCTCAATCTAATGGGGATAGTCTAACATCCTTGTAATAGCGAGAACGATTTTTATTAGTTCTAACTCTTTCCCGAACGTCCGTAAAGAATATTAAGAGAGTAAAAAATAGGCATGGACGAGATGGGAGCATTAAGACTTCAGAACGACGTTGGCGGTGGGACTAAACGGTGCTGAAAACGGTACAGGGGTCGGAGAAGGGTTACAATCGAACGAGAACAAACTCGTAAATATCGAAGATCAAAGGGGGGAGGACGGGCCCGGTGTGAATTAAGAGGCCTTCGGAGTGAGTTATAGCGGAGCCGCCCCTAGGAACTGGACTCGGTGTGAGCGGACGTCTCTCCGATCTACTCTCGGCCTTTACAACTCACTCGGACAAAGGAATCCAAGCCTCCGGCGCAGAGTCAGCTTATTGCAATAGGAAATGAATAACACTTTCTAAAACTGCAGCTTCTCGACAAGAGAATATCATCAAGACATAACCCACCTAATAACTCTCTAAAAAATCGATATGGTAAACATGTCGTAAGTACTAAAACCAAACTTTTGTTACGGTTTATTTAATGAAAAATGTTGCCCTAGCAAACTAGCTGAAATTGTAGATGCAAAAAAAATTAGAATTAAAGAAAATTGAATTTAGTTTTACTAACTATGGCAGTTGCTACAGGGGGAAAAAAACAACATTATTTGGTACTGGGAACTTGGCTTTGAGGTGAAATAGGAGATTCCAGAGGAATGGAAAAACAAGAGATGATGGAGTGGGTTACAGCTCAGAGTCCGATCTCAGGTCTAATGTTAGCCCGGCGTTTACACGCAGTTTGTTTGAAGGGAAACAATAAGAAAGGCGTTAATCTTCCGAGATTCTCTCCTCTTCCAAGTCTTCTATTATTAACACCTTAAACCCTTTGGTAAGAGCGTTCCCCTTTGGTAGAGTTCAAGTCTATTGCAGCTAAAGCCGATCCAGTGGGTTTTGGCTTCTCGTTCTCGAACCTCCCCCTGGCTCCTACCTGTGGCTGCGGGTTGCGGCTCCGTGCAAGCCTCCGAGCCAAGAGATTTAGTGTGTTTTTAATTATCCCTGCCGAGGCGGTGTCGCTCGCTTCATTAGCTGACAGATGGCCTCTCCTTCCACCCGTATTACCCCGCCAAGGAAATTATTAACCTTTGGAATATTTCCAGGCCGACCTTTATGGGCGAACTTTCGTCCTCCTAGGGAGAATATTAGAAATTTGAATGGCGCCTGTTAATTTCTCCCTCCCCTGAAAGTCGACCATTATTTCGGAACCGGGTTTGATATACTTCATTAATTATTCATATAGCTTATAATGGAAAATAAAAATTAAAGGTGAGGTCGGATGTGTACAAAGTACGGCTATAAAACCCAATTATAGGTGAAACTATCGTAACGACGCAAGACCGCTGTAATATATAACATATCCTTTCCAGACGCTTTCGACTTAATTAAAACGTTAAAATCCTAAACTCGGTCTATTTAATTTATAGTAATATTATACACTTACTCTTTAACTTGCATCGTAACGTAATAACAATAACAACTATTGGATTCACTTCTCTTTCCTACTGCATATATACATTCCATTATTATAAAACATTTAACTTCTTACTTCGTCATCTACAAAATAAAGTCAATAAGTTATGCGCATTATTAAATAATATTTAAAATCTGGCGTCTTGACGCTCGAGAATCAGTATTTAGGATATTACCTTTAACACCAAAGTATTATCTACATTTATCCTGATACTATCAAATAAAATAGACAATGAATCATTAACATACCTCACAGTTCGAATGACTGATATTACTCAGGTTAAGTCGAAACACTCGATCCCTGTAAACAAATAAAAACAAATTATTAATAAAAATAACAAGTTTCTAGTTAAAAACAGAATGTCAGTAAATTAAAATAACCTCTAGTATACTTTACATAAAAAATAACATACAAATTATGGAGCAAGTATTGTCAAAACATTTTCACTAATACTTACTTATAGGGATATTCATTTTGAATACATTAAGTGGGGTTTCGACTACATTACTATAAACAACTAGCCCCTTGGTAGAAATAGGGATCTTAGAGATATTATATAAATGCATGTGATGTGGAACTAGCAAGGGTAGGACTGATCCCTATCCCCTTGTACCTTTAATTTAACTAAATATACTTAATTATTTTCAACTCTACAGTGTTAGCAACTTTAAATTACAGATACATATACTGTGGTAAGTATCTACACTAAAGTATAACTAACATTTCTAAAGATTAAGAGTCATTAACAGAAGATAAGGTAAATTATGTTAAGAGATTAAAATTAAATCGGTTGGACTTTACAGTTTCTGTATCGGAATGAAGTTAAACTACTGCAAGGAACTTAGTCATCAAGTTGGGAAATGCTCGAGAAGCGCGGGCTAAACTCTTAAGAAAGTAAGATAGGTGTTATCAACGGAACCAAAAGGGCTCGGACGGGAAGGATATTAGAAGATGGGCGAAACCTTCTAATTCTAAGGTCTGGAGAAGAGCTTAACAGGGATTACAACGTTGGCGAAAATACGGCTACCGGAGCGTTTGCCCAGACTGCAATACAATTAAGGCGATATTAGAGAGCAGACGGGCAGTATTTACCCTGGAGGGACCGTAGAAACCATTAAGGATTCATAGGTTTGTGTGGTCATGCATCAGAGGATCATAGCAGATACACCGCCGCGCTCACTTCTACTACCGGCATTTACATAAAAGGCTTTCCTTCCCCCTGCCCCCCAACCAGCCCGAACCGAACTGAAAAGCTACGATAAAATCGCAACCCTATATTACTTCTGTAACTGCCCTCGAACCTAACACAAACTAATTAGAACATGTAAATACTCCCCACCTTCCCCTTTCCTATTTAAACTGCATAAAATATTACAAAAGCCACCAAACCTTTATTCTATCTATAAAAAAAACCCTGGTAAAAACTAAAATTACACTAGTTTACATTTCTCCTGCAGATAAAGCCGACGCCAAAGAAAGCATGTTAAACAATTCCAACAAAAGTCAAATTATTTTTTCTGTAATCCACATTTAAATGAAATAGAGCTAAACCATTAGTAAAATTGTTAAAAGAATAAACAATAAAAAAGGCTCTTTTGAATATCAAACATTCATACATTTTAAGCATTCGAGAAAATATCATATAAAATTGAAATGTGTGTGTAATATATACGTTTTAAGGTGAAATATACCAAAATTATAAAATTGATAATTATCTTTCATCAACAATTTTCTCTTATTGAAAATGTTTGGCCTATACAAGGCCAAACATTTTAATAAGAGAAAATTGTTGATGGAAAATTACATCTAAAGGGTTCAAAACTACAAGTTAAAGAAGATAATTATCTTTTTTCTGTAGAAAATGTTACATAGAATACGCATTATATGTTTAATAAAATATCATTTTAAAATCTATAAAGGACAACCAAACGATAAGTCAAACACCATTTTAGCTTCTCTGATACAAATTTTCAATTTATATAAAATATATTATACAATATATTTTCTCTTTTTTTTATAATGAGCCTATTGGAAGAGAGAAAAAAAAAGTTTATTTTTCTTTCTACTTTACAAAAAAGTAGTGTCGACGGTCGACTCGTGACCAAAAGCAATAAACACCAAGCTGAACAAAATTCAACTGTTGCTTGAATGTTTAAAAAAAAAAAATAAAAGATAAAATAAAATAAGTCTAACGATGGAGGGAATCATAAAAGAAAGATATAAACAGATATCGTTTTGCTAACAAAAATATTGTATTAAAATAAAAATAAAAGACTAACCTGGCGGTCTTAATAGTCTATAAATATAACACCTTATGTAAGCAACTAAAACGAATGTACATAGCGATATTGAATGTGCGTAAAGTAATAAATAAGAGGAATTGTTATGTAGGAATCGTATTGCAGTTGTTCATTAGAGTTTATTATTATAATATTCGAAATAACAACTTCTTAGATATCTTCTTTTATCGATGTAAAGCGGCGAATAAGTTAAGCAAAGAATGCTGCCGTTGATAGATATGGATGCGTCTCAAATTATTTTAGCTATCTTACAAATTAGCTGTCAAATTGCCAAACGCCGCAAAGATTATTTTTGCTTGTATCCATGCGTATCTATATTTAGTGTTTGTAATTCCACTAACAGCTCCAAAAAAGATCAAACTTGGACCCTCTGTTGTTTTTTTTATTGGGGGAGTAACAATCTAAAGAAGGTGTATACGAAATGGTCTTCTTTAGACTTTTATTTTCCTTATAAAAACAGAAGAGTGATATTCCTTAGTCCCAAAGTACATTGGACTAAGCATCCCTTTGTCTTAATAGTTATTCAGTCAAAGTTATTTATATTCGAAAAAAAACATAGGGGAGTAACCATCTAAAGAATTACCCAAACTACTTTCCTTTTTATATAGAAAATATTATCGAAAAATATTTACAATACAAAGTAATTTATAAACACCAATACTTATAATTTTAATATTAAAAATAGCCCCCCCAAAAAAACATCTATTTGCAACCAAATTTCCATCTTTGTTTATATTTCATGGACATGTTTAGCCCTGCTAAAGATACATGACCCATACGAAATATAATCGTGTTAGCGACCCTGCAGTAACTCTTTTTCCCTCCACCTTTCTTTTTCATGTTTTCATAAAGAAAAACGCGGGAGAGGGAAAACGGAAACATATGGCCCTAAATTCAACAGTTTTACTTATTCAAATCGTGAACCTTCTTCTCTCTTCGCCCTTGGAGTGAAATCCGACAACCCTTTTTCTTCCTCACCCTTCTCATCTCAACCCCGTTTTTTTCCCGATGTGTCCTTCCTTTATTTACAACTCTTGTAAATATTTGTTTACAGTGTAAAACCGAATTAAAATATTTATTTATTTAAAAGGGGTTAGAATAGTGTCAAGAAGAAAGGGAGAGGTGGATGAAAAGATAAAGAAATCAAACTTTTTTTCTCACATGTTTTTCTTTTCCTTTCGTATGTTTTATGTTGTTAGTTTTTTCTTGAGGTTCTGTTCTCTTCTTTTTTGTCTTTTATTTTTGAAGAGAGACTAGTCTTCTTCAACTTCTTTGCATTAACCATCATCCCCTCCTCCTTTTTTCTTACTTCTAAGCCTACAAATGACTTCTTTACTCAGGGAAAAAGACAGAAGAGAAAAAAAATCCTTTTCCTAATATAAGAAGTAAGGAACCAGAAAGACTAAAATTCTTTTTCTTGTGTTTCTTTGACGTTTAAATCTCTAGAAAAAAAAAGATATCAAGCTAAAAGAGACAGAAAATTTTTAGGAAAGAATAAAATCAGACGGTTGTCTACTTTAAAGGCAAGAGTTGAAGAATATGAGCTCCACAGTTACTTCTCTTTACCCCCCTCCTTGTTATTTTTAATAAAGGGAACAAAACAGAACGCTTTTTGCTCTTTTTTATTATTATGTTTTTTTGGTTTGTTAGTTTGTTACAATAAACGGAACATATACCTCACTAAAGAACAATAAAATTTTATTCATTTTATTTTTTTCTTCAGTGAGAGTTATATGTTCAAATAATAAATGTTATTTGTTTGTTACAATCAGCGGAGCGAATACCCTCTTACTTTAGAGAAATAAAATAAATAATAGAGTTGCTTCGTTTGTTACTACCAACGAATGTATATTAATATTACTCATACTATAAAAAAATAAAATGTAAAAAAATAAAATTAATTATATATTTTTTCCGTTTAATTGTTACAATCAAAAGAAAATATACCTCTCACTCTCAAAAAAATAAAATATAATAAAATGTATGGTTTAAATAAACTGACTTTACCCCGTGCTTTTATACATAAAATATCATATATACAAACAGATAAATGGATACAGCTGATTTAATAAGATAAATATATAATTTTCACGATAATAATACATTATAAGCATATTGTTTAAGACTACAAGGTTCAATTAAGTTATTTTAATTTTTATTCTCCCTCTAAACAACCTTTAATATTAAATTAGTCCTGTAACAGGTTGAGTTTATGAATTATTTAAGGAAATAAACCAGGTAGATGAAGCATGGAGGCGCATAAACGCACAATCTTTTTTACGTTTATTCGAAAATTGTGTATAAAAGGCATCCAGGATTTAAAAAAAGAAGGAAAAGTGTGCAAGGTTTTTATACGGACTTGAAGACTATTAAGTTAAAAAAAAGAGGAGAATATAAATAGGTTCATTTACAGGACGTGTTAACAAAGAAATTTAAACGTTTGACATTAGGAAGAGATTTTTTCCTCTCCTTGACGTTTAAAGTGTATTTTTTTCTTAAAAAGAAATTTTTTTTTTTTAAAAGATTAATAATAAGTTTAAACGGGTAAACTGAATTTAAAAATGTATGGGTTATAAAAGAACGGGGAAAAAACGAATCAACTTATATATTTTTTTTTTAAAGTGTTTTTTATGATACTTTTATCAAGGGTAGGTAAAAAAAAAAAAAAAAAAAAAATCTCTGATGACTTTTGCACAAAAAAAGGAAGAGTTTTTACTCGCTTTATTTTGGAATCTAATACATATTTATTTATTCAGAAAAATAGTGGGGGGTGGATTCGTGGTTAGTGAAGAAACGACGTTTCATAAAAGGGAAAAAAGTCATGCAGGGAAAAAAAGACATGAATATAGAAAGATATAAAGGGTTGGTGAAGCTTTGAACCTAGAGTTGCGTCGGTGTCTGCTTTTGGATCAGTTCCCTTTAAGACTTTTATTTTTTCTGAATAGCCCCCAAACAAAAACGTGCAAAACTCACTAAATTTTTTTTTTATAACTTGAAGAAAAGCTCTGTATTTTTCCCACAATCAAAGAAATATTGAGTTTTCTCGCTAGGTAATATTCTCCGCTTTTTTTTTACCAATATTCCCTTATGCTTCATGCATGATAGTCGAAACAATAATGCGCAGAGAGAAAAACATGTCGAGCAGTTAAAACGATTGTCTTTACGTTCAAATATTCGAAAAATCCGAGAAATTTAGTATAAGTTTCTTCGGTTGGAATAAAAATTAAGTTCTCTTGGTTTTTCGGTGTAAGTTCAGATGTTTTGCTCTCTAAACTAAGACTGCCGAACCGAACAGAGGAAACGGAGCATTGGTCTCTGCGCATGCCCCGTCTAAAGTACGCATGCCCAGTCTAAAGTGCGCATGCCCAGTCTAAAGTGCGCATGTCCAGTCTAAAGTGCGCCTGCGTATCTCAGGCTGGGCATGCGTAGAAATGCTTGGCTCCTTCCTCTGTTTGGTTCTGCAGTCTAGTTGAGGCTTTAATCTTTAATAGTGGTCACTGTGGTGACATTGTGAACTAGAGATTTGGTTGAGATATTGGAGGTTCTACACCTTCTTGGCCTTAGGTTATATTTGCAACCATCGCTATAGCTATCACTTAAAAAAAAGTAAGTGCTTTATACCATATTAACTACCTTTAATCTACTAACATACTGCCTACTTCATGTTATCTTGAGCAAAAGTTTTGAAAGACACGATAAATATTCTATTAAAATTGATAAAAATACTCGTATACCGTCTTAACCAAACCCACAACTGATCTTAGTCCGTAAACCATGCTTGATATCTCGTTTTTTCTTTAGCCGAGAGTGTCGACTATGGTTTTCCAGGTAAAAACCAGGTAGCAAACAACTCTCTCACCATTTGTAAGTTGGAAAAATTATTAAAGATTTTACCATCATTGTCTTAAGGCCCCCATACACGATCAAACCTTTTGTGCAAAATGTTTGCGCAAACCTGATGACGGGGAAATTTAGTTAAAAACCATGTTTGCGCAAACATCAAGCAGCCCCATACATGGTCAAAATTTTTGCACAAACATGATGTTTGCGCAAAATGTTTGACCGTGTATCCCCATACACGGTCTTTACGACCATCTAGATTTTGATGAGCCATTATTTGTTTAAGAAACATAGTAACATAACATTTTATAAACAAAAGCTAAACACAAATGCCATTTTAAGTATAAAATTTATAAATGTGTTTATCCTCAGCTTATCTAATTTTGTTTTTAGATTTGTATTAATAGTATTTTTATAATTGAATTATACGACTCCACTTTAAAATATATTCGACTAAGCGTATAATTATTTACCTTAAGATAGTTTTTCTAAAAGACTGTTTAGAAAAAGATAAATTACGTTAGATTTCCTACCTGGTTTCTTGCATTTCAAAGTAAAAATACTCATCAGCAGTTGAATTCTATATGATTGGTCTGAATTAAGAAATAAGAAATAGAAGAGAGTGTGGTTTTAATTTTAAACTCCAAAAGGATTATCCGAACTAATGGATCTTGCCTACTGATTCTCAATCAGTTTAGGGTTAGAATGGGTTAGAAATGGGAGGCATTCTTCTTATCCATTGGAATTCGAGGCGAGTCGGTCGGAATTAACAGATGAATCGCTCTGGTGAAGCACTGAGTTGGAGGGGGTTAATCAGCTCTCAATCAATCGCTTGATTGGACCTCACCTCAATTTCTTCTATTTAACTCACCTCTTAAACCCTACTTTTTTTTTAACCTCCGTTTTCCTCATTCCCCCACTCTTAAAACAACGTCTTTTTGATCTCTTTTTCAGAGTTTTCAAACAAGATAAATTTATATTTTTTCGGAGCGATTTTCTTTTCTTTCTTCTAATTCTTAATTTCGTTTGAGAATCGTAAATTTTAATTCCCTCTTTTTTTTCTTTTAATTTATTTCTTTCTCCCCTTTTGTTGTTTTTTTTCTCCAAAAATAACCAAAAAATAAATTGGGTGATTTTGTAATTAATCTGACTTAGCAAAATCATCACCACGTTGTTTCATAACATTTATTCTTATCCAATCAAATAATAATTTTTAATCTAAATGCATCAATAATTACAAAAAAAAATTGCAACCTTTTCCTTATCCAAAAAATTCCAAAATGGCGGCTGATAATAATTTGAAGTATGGGGAACTTAATTTATCTTATAGAAAAGGTATAATTAGTGGGAATTTCCGCTCCATAGGCGAAATAGTTCCGAAATGATTTAGCATTAAAGATTCAAAAAATATTTTCAAAGTACAGCAAATAACAAAACGAAATACAGTGGACATAATTGACTTACTAAGCGGTATAACTTAGTGCAAACTTCAGCGCTTGATTTTAACAAATTCTTAATGGCTTCGCAAAATGGGTTAGTAACCTAACAAATTTATGATTTTCAAGGCAGTACAACTACATGTAAGGACTGATTTTTATAAGTTTCAACTCTCTAGTTTAAAAACAGTGGGAATTGTGCGTGACACAGACAGACAGACACACACGATTATTTTGGGTGAGAACAATACTTTTCCTTTAAGGTATGGAAAAGTAAACAATATATGCTAAAACCATTGTAGGTCTAATATAAATATTAAAAATATCAATGGATTAACCAATCAATAAAACCAATTTGACCCCCCTCTCCCCTAAAAAAATAAAACTGGCATAGAATGAAAAACTAACGACTCAACCAAACGAAATAGTAATAAATAAAAATAATAAAAAGTAAATAATAATAAATAAATAACAAATAATAAATAAATAAATAATAAATAAATAAATAATAAAAACAACGTCTTTTTGATCTCTT
>KZ651595.1:384769-395822 GCA_001010745.2 Gerris buenoi | reverse complement strand
TGTTCATATGAAAACAATAACTGTACTCTTAAAGAGCTTTCCAACGACATGGATCATGAAGGGCATATACTACTTTAACTTTTGTACTCTGTACCCCTGTGTACCAATTTGGACCATTTAATATTTATAATTTTCTGTGGTTGGCCACTATGACCGAGCCGACCGTGCTTCGCTTCACTCAGCTCAATAAATAATTACACCCACTAAGCTAAAGCAATACGAAATCAATAATAAGCGTTACAAAGTCTTCGAAGAGGAATGATTAATAAAATACAGAGGAAAAAATAATAATTTTTCATAAACACACACACACCCAAATTCGGAACATATTTTGATGGCGAAAATATAAAATCGATCTTCATAGTCACCGTGTTAAAAAAAAATTCAAAGCTCGTTGGGAATGAAGAATACTTGAGAAGAAATCCTGTTATATATTTCTATATACATAGAGTCTAGTTACAGTCTAAAACTTACCATGGGACAAATAATGTTACAACTATTTTAAATATTTAAACAGGAAAAAACCAAAGTTAATGAATAAGAAAATACAATAATAAATAGAAAAATGAAAATCTCAGTTCTACATTTTTTAAAATTATCTTAAAAAGAATCCGGGGTACAAAATCTACATTATTGTTCAAAGTTTTACTCGAACAACCATAATCTCCGTCATTTAAAAAAAACTTTTGTCTTAAAAAGGTTACCCCCAGAGAATTTTAAAAGACAAAAACTATTACAAAATACTAAAAAGTTTTCTTAAAAAAAAAACTTTTCGACATGATTATTTAAATTATAGATAACTAAAAGCGATAATGCTTTAAAAAAAGTTTATATTTGAAATAAATATCATAATCAAATTAAACCTTAATAATTTAACATTTATGTTAAAAAAAAGAAATGAAGTGGAAAAGTGAAAATAATAGGTAAACTTTTCTTTAACTTTAAGTTTAATTTAAAATTTAAGTTTTATATTAATATTAACTATACTAAAACAATGTACATTTAATGTAATATAAAGTTAGATCGTAATTTTTTGACTGTTTTAAAAAAATTTTACTCTGGTTGAAATAAAAAAAAAAATGTTTTACTGACGGTTAAAATTTCATAAGTCGTGTTAATAAGAAAAAACTGCATATTTAATCGACTTATCAATTGTGACAATAAAAGCAAAATTATAAAACTTCTTTTAACCACAAGTAAGAAGATTAAAATAATAGGTTTGTTCCAAATACACTTCAAACAGTACGAAGCACCCGCATTAGCGGAAAACGATCAATTGTGGTCCGTTGCGCATGCGTCGGACACTTCCAAAATCCGAAGGGCAGTCCAGTCTGAAGGGTGGTTGGAACAAACTTTATACGTCACAAAATTTGACACAGACAAGAGAGCAGTATCACTTCTATCGAGTGGATTTTCGCAAATTGCATTTTTTTTTTTTTTAACTTTATCAATATGAATTCTTTGAAAAGAATTATATAAATAAGAATGACAGTAAATTGTACTATATATTTTATTTTCAAAAGTAGTGTTTCATAGCCGATAAAGTTTCTAATAATAACGAATTTTTTAAATTTAACAAAAACAAAAAAGAAAAAAAAAATACAGAAGTAAAATAAAGTAAACTAGATAAAAACCACAATTTTTCCTTATTTTTCATCCGAGACAAAAAAACTAATAAAATACTTAGGACTTTATATTGTAAAGGAAAAATATTGTACTTAATTTTTCTTCTTGAGTTTTTTCTAAAAAAATAAAATAATATAAAATTCAAGTAAAAATTGTTTATCTGGAATTTAATCAAACAACGAACATGACAAAGAACATAAAGTTGAATTAAGTCTTGATAAAACGCGATGTAATATTTTATTTAATTTTAGTACTATATTGATATTGCTAGATATATTATCTTTATTGTTATTTTTCACAATTTCATGTATGTACTTCACTTTAAAAAATATCTATATTTTTTATAGAGTAAACTGATTTATCATATACAATTACTGTTTATATAAGGAAAATAATAATTATATATATATATACATATATANAATGGTTAAAAATGCAAAATAGAGCGAATAAAATACAAAAATTGTACATGGTTAATTTTAACGATAGAGTATCATAGGGTCAATTAACCAAACTATTTGAAGAAAAAATGTCTAACTATAAATCTCACGACAAATAAATAATATAATAATAGTTATAAAATATACTTTTGATTACTTTGATTAACGAAGTCATTTAGTTTGGAAGTAAAGGATAAGTATTTTAAAATATATGCTTGAAATTTTAGCCGAAACTATGCTTAGTTACGAGTATTACAATAACACAACTGATATTACCGTAATATATATATATATAATCTGAATTAAGAAGAAAAATAAAAATAAAATCATATAAAGAGAAGAAAAAAATCTTGATCACATGTAATAAATTATAACATAAATGTGATTTAAATCTTTAAAATGATTAAAGAAAATATTTTTATTTTTTATTATACAAAGTAATTCTTTTTACGATATTATTCTGACATTTTTCCGCAGAATATATTTATTAAACCTTAATTCAATCATGGAAAAACATTACTAATAAAAAGAAGAAGTCCTTGTTACCAGCGACTAAAGGGATTATATATGAAACTATAAAAGTGTAGATAAATAATATTACATTAAGTTAAGGGTAAAACGTTTTATCATTTAAGAGGACTCAGGGTTCTGACTCAGAGTTTTTAGGGTCAAGCTAACAGTAAACTAAAACTAATCTTGGAGATAGCGAGGACAAAATATACGATTTTATTGGGTAGAAAATAGGGTAAAAAGGAGACATAATAAAATAAAGAGATAATAAGATTAATTTAGAATCTCATTGCTAAGTCCAAAAGCAAGCTTTAAAACAAACATAAAATATACACGCGATGGGAAAATACAACGAATAACTGTTTAACTAATTAGACTTTAAACAATTGCACACAAAAATTCCTAATAAAAATTTTAAAATATAAATCCTTAAGTGACTCGTAAGTGATGTAAATTATTTTGTAAACTTTATTTAATTTTTATCATCAATAATGTTCCATTTAACAATCAAAGTCAAAATATAAATATATTTTGTTAAATGCGCTAATCTTTCAATAGCTTTATTGACTTGAACAATAATAATTGCAAGATAAAAATAACTTTTTATATACTACGTTATTATATTTTCTGTCATAAATCATAAATTTGAAACCTGTCATAACGAAGGTTTTAAATATGGGACATGTCAAAACAAATAAAATAACTTTTTTAGCGAATTTTTTTCGAACTAATTTTCCATACAGCCACAATTTGCTGAAAATAAATTAAATTTTGCGGAAAGATGGCTAAACAGGCCATCTTTATACAGGCTATATAATACATAATACAATAATACAGGCTTCCGTCTGTATTATTAAAATAATACATTGTTATCGTGTTCTGAGCTATTCTAAAAGTTTCAAATGTCTAGCTACTCGGGAAGTTAGTTAAAAATCAATTGTAAGATTCGTACTGGACAAACAAACAAACAAGAAAGCAAGCTAATGAAAACGTAGTAAAAAAATACGAAATAAGATTACACCTTGAGGTACGACAAATAAAAATAAATTTTAAAAATATTTGAAATCAGTCATGTAGTGTAGATATATATATTACTTCTGAAATAAACGACTAACACAATTTGTAACCAGGAGACCTTTACGTAAGTAAAGGGTTTTATCAAAATCAACTATTTGCCGCTAACTATAAAATTTTTGCAGGAGTAAAGATAAATAATAAATATGAATATAAAAAAATAGTTTCGGATTTTTTTTTTTTATATTATCGTCTTGTATCTTATAATATATTATCTAACATCTCTCAAACATATAGATATTGATACTTTCTCAAAAAAAAAAAATTATAATATATTTTTATTAGTTTATTTTATATTTTTTCCTTCAGAAAAAAAAAAATCAAAATCGATAAAACCATTTTTAAGAAAGAAAATATTTTCACAACTGATATATCGTCAATCATTCACATAAGTTATAAAAATATTTAAGTGTAAGACACTTATGTCCGAGAAGTATATTATATTTTTACATGCACTTCACAGAGTTCTTGTTGTTAAGACGAATTGTAAAGAAAAAAAGGTAGCGTTATTTATATTCGATGCTTAGTCGAATTTATGTTTACAAAACTTGAATTGGCAAAATCGCAGCATATTATGTGGCACATAGTAAATCATGTGGTTTACGGCCTCTAGCTTGACTCTTTGTAAAACGAACCCAACGTTTTCATTACTTCCTTTGCATTTTATATTTTATGGTGTTCTATTTGGAGTTTATAGTTTTTACACATTATATTACCTCTTATCTCGAGGCGTCTGGTTTTGTTTTCTGTATTTCTAAATAAAGCATGTTAACTTAATTATTCATGTTGTTTTTGTTTAACAGCCTAAGTCAGCTTTTTTCCTCTGAGCATAGTTTTATTTCAGTTGTGTTATTTTTTCAACATTTTGGCATAAACAGTTATAAATTTTAGTGCTTTTTTGTAAAGCACAATGTTATTATTTCAAAACAATTAAGATAATTAAAGTAATAAAAAAATATTACAATTAAAGAAATAATGTAAAATTTAGTTATTGCATTACAAGAAAAGAATCAGTTGCACCGGAAAATATTAGTCTGAATATATATATATATATTTTGCGTGTTTGTATAAATAATGTAATCTAACAATATGATATATTAATAATTCATCATAATTATAGGAGAGGGCGTAATAAATCATGGTAAAGAAGAGCTTATATACGATATTAGAATAAATGGGCCAAAATATTTCAGTAGATGATATTATATAAATCATGTTTCATGTCAACACCTAATTAGAAATATGTTATAGTATAAATTATAGAGGACAGGTTTGGTAAATCACTATAGAAAATCGAAAATTCCCTGGAAAACGTTGAAAATTTCAAATTAAATGATAAATGAGATTGGTTTCGTCCATTTAATCGCTAAGTTAAATAAAAGGATAGAATCAATAACAAAGCATGTTATCTTTTCATAAATATGTTTGATAATTGATAGACTGGGGGCCATGCTTAGGCCCGTTTAATTAACAGCTGCAAGATAAGGTTTGGTGTGCAGACCACACATTTCCAATCAACCAACTAAATTCCAGTAAAATCCATAGATAAAACTTTTAATGAAAAACCGATTTTGATTTAGTGTAATCTTTCAATAGCATCATCCCCTCTGTTATATATAACGTAAAGAGCTATAAAAAAGTAAACAAATAAGTAAAAAAAAATATTACCAACTTTAATGTCAGTAAATATAAATCACAATTTATATTTACCTACTATCATTGAATTTTCAGCATTATCTATACTTAACCAGTATCTATAAAACTAAATGAAAAATTTAATATTATGAAGCTTTTAAAATATACAAGTAATAAGTAATAAACTGAAAGGATGTAAAATATGATAAATTATAAGAGGGAGGAAAATAATGTATACTTTGATTTTCACAATAAATTATACCTAAAAATAAGATTTTAATTTTGATAATGTTTTACAGTATTACTTTTTAAATATAAAATTTAAAATTTTACTGAAAATAATTTGACCAAGAATAAAATGAAGTTGAAATATGACTGAAATATATATATATAAAAAAAAATATATTCTGATAATGTATTTACTGATGTGTTAAACTTAAAATCTACAAGTAGCCCTAAAATCAAGATTTTTCACATAACTAAACCACAAAACTAAGTGGCTGATAAACAATAAAACCGCATTGAAAGCGTAAGAAAATCGCATTAATTTTCAAGAAAAACATCTCTTAAGAGGATGCTATTTAAAAGAAATAAAAGATTTCGTGCAAGAAAGCTTTTTCGTGGGTGTTCTATATCTATATTGATGACATAAGCCAGTTTGTTTTTATTTCTTTGTGTATATTTGTGGTTTTTTCCCCTCTCAAATGATATCTCAACTACGTAAGTAAGAGATAGAAGATTGTCACTAGTCGTGGTAAGAATAAAAATTAGGGGTAGTCATATGTACAGTCGGTATAATGGGTCTATCATAAGTTCTAATGTGATAGCTAGAAGATTACAAAAATCTGAGGGGAAAAAAAGTCGAAAAAAAATGAATGTTTATATTTTTAGAACTAGTTATCCTCTACATAAAAAATAGGGGATTATCTAACTACTAAAATAATAAAAAAAGGGAGAATAGAAAAATATCCATGATTTAAGGTCGACACTGTTCCACAAAGTACACAAATACAGAACCGACACTAGACAACATCCTAGGGTGGTACGACGGATCATCTTATAAACAGAAACAGGTGGCGCGGAGCTGCGGCCGAAAGAAGAAACAAACATGTTACCCTAATCGAATAACAGAGTTAAGGAATTTATCAAACTGTTAGTATTTTATCTTCTAAAAAAAAGCGTAGAATTAACGATACTGTTAAGAAAATATAAACATTTTAACAAAAGCCGAGACCATGAAAAAAATATTAGATTTTTTTCTGGTAAATAAGATTTAACAGAAGTAAAATACTAAATAAGATTTAAAAAATTATATAAATACATAGTTATTTTTATTTAAAAATAAAAAAAATGTATATAAAAAAGTTTTTAAAAATACTGAATGTAAAATGTAAATATTTTAACAAAAGCCAGAGAAATTGATCAACAATTTTTTACTATAAACAAGATAAGTACGTTCTAGATTATAATAACAATTTAAATAATAATTTACATTTACCAAATGAGATATATAAATTCAATTTATTTTAATTGAATTTTATATATAAATTATACATTAGTCACATGTTAATTATCGGTTACTTCATCTAGACCTATGTCACCTTGTAAAGAACACTCGGCTAGCATTTAGTCTACTTACAAAATTTAGTCAAAATTTTGCTACTTACGGAACTTATGGAATGTCAGATCATAAAATAAATCGTAGTAAAAGAGAGAAAAAAACTCACCTGAAAAAAGAAAATATATTATTAGATAATGTTATAATAAAAATAGAGAATATGATAAATATAAAATATAAAAACTAAAAATTGGGTTTAGTATAGTTCAGACTATAGTGCATGCGACAGTTGCTACCATGAAACATAAAACATTTTGTGAACACCTAGCAATTCAAAAAAATCACCATCAATTATAAAAAAAGACTGCCAATTAGGCACATAGCTTCCTTTCGAACTATCAAGTACTTTATTGATTTTATGCTTAACTATAACTACGATCTATTAGGTATGTTCCAATTGCCAGTTCCGAATCAGTTTCGGGTTAGTCCGTGATTGCGCGAAAATTACTCAGTTGGAAATTGATTTGTGATTCCGTCTTGTTGGAACGCTCCTCAACTCGAACCAAACTGTTTGATGTGGTAGGTTTTAGGACTGTTATAAAAAAAGCTTGTTTTAGTAGACTCACGACACACACGTATTTTTATTGATATAATCCTGAAAGCTCTTTTTTTTAAAAAAAAAACAAAAAACAAAAAACAAATAGATATTAATCTTAGTCCTGTTAGAGAAAGAAAAATTTCTGAAATAAATCGGATTCTTTCGATATTTGTTTGAAAATGGAATAAGTACCAAAAGTACATCTTGGAAATAGGTCCAATTTTTATTTTTTTCAGAAATATCTAGAAAATGTCATTATATGCACAAAAATTAATCATCGCATTCGTACAAAATCATTTTAAAAATAAGATTTGAATCACAAGAAAGGAAAATAATAGGCGAGCGAAATCAAAACAAAAACAATAAAGCGGAAGGTTACGTTTCTGTTCACCGAAATTCAATCCCAAACTACTAGTCCCTGCCTCCGATCGCTGACTGCTCTGACTGGTACCAAACCAATCCGTGATTCAAACAGAGCGTGGTTGGAACAGCCGACTAACAGNTACTAGTAGGTACCAAACCAATCCGTGATTCAAACAGAGCGTGGTTGGAACAGCCGACTAACAGTCAGAGTCAGTCAGAGTTTGAGTTTGGGCTTCGCTGGAACGCCCTGTTCCTAATGCGCATGCGTCGACAGTTCCAAACCAGTTTGAAGTGCGGTTGGAACAAACCTATTATTGTCTATTTTATTTAATTGTTTCCCCCGTTCTTTTAATGTCATTTTTTTTTTCATTTTTTACACAAATTAAAGTAACAATTATGCAAAAGTTAAAGAGCCCAGATGGTTAAAATTAATCTGGGGATATCTGTGGGCTATATTTTCGACAAACCAACCAAATATCATATAAATCATAAATCAGATGAGTACATTTGTAGATATAGGTGTAAATAATTGTATGTTGGTGTGCATGTTGAAGAGAAAAAAAAAATGGGCGCAGAAGGTTGAAATTTTTAAGGGACTAATAATGGACTAATTATGACCCAATTAACCAATTTAATTAAAATCGGACGCTTAGTTTTTAAGATATGTTGGTTCGCAAAAATTGAGCGAAAGACAGACGAGGAACCAAAAATATTCCCCAATGACTTACAACTGATTTCTGTCATGGAATTGTTTAAAATCGGAGACATCAAATATTTTCGTTCTTCAGAATGAACGAAAAGAGATTTTAACAAAGATTTAATAAGTTTAAAACCCAAAATGAAATAGTTTAAAAAGATATGGTTAAAGAGATATGGAATTTATTTGGAAAAGTTTCAGTTATACCTTTTAGTTTAAAAGCTATGACTTCTCTATTAACAAGTTTAACTTAAAACCTTGAAAGTTATTAAAGTATGCAATAATTAAACTTCTTAGTTAAAACATTAAATACAGAATCTGAGAGTATTGTTCACTTTATAATCTTATCTTCCAATTTCAAATGCAAATCATTCCGTTCTATAAAATTAAACGAGCTTAAATCAGCAAAACAATAAAATCAAACCAAGTATGAATGAAACACTAAATTAAATGAAACAAAAAAATCGAAAAATGTAAATTTTTTACAATAAATTGGATTCCTTAACATTTCTATTAACTGTAATTAGTTTTCTTATGCAAACTTTAATGATTTTGAGGAAATATCAAATTAAACAAAAAAATTTAAGTTAAAAGAACATAACCTTAATTTAACCTTTAACGTTGTTTTTTTTAATAGTTTTCTTAGCTTAACATTAACTATGATTATTATCCTTTCGAGAACATTTGAAGTAATTCACATATTATAATAATGTTGAAACAATTTGTATTAACAATAATAACTTAAGACAGTAAAACTTTTTAACTAAATACTCGTGAAAAAAAGGAGGTTACATAGAACATAACTTCATAACCTTCAGTCTGAAATCAGCTGTTATTTTTATAAACAGGTTAATAAACAAGAAAAATAAACCAATGACAAGGGGGATGCGTATCTAATTTAAAACTAGTGGTTTATTCAAAATTATTAAAAAAATAAAATTATATTTTTAATTTATCTCTCATTTAATGTTGTATTACTTATTTAGCATAAAAATAATTTAAATATTAATAATTAGCGTATTAAATTATTTACACACTAGAAAAATAACACCAATAGTTTCTTTAAATAATAATAAAAATATTCTTTAACTTATTTTACTATTCAATACAAATCCTTTCTTTAGAAATATATTTCGTTCTTTACAAGGGAAATTCAACAAATTTGATTTTACAAAGGTGATGAAAGAGTAAGTTTGCGTTGAAAAGGAACTTCTATAAAATTCGGAAAGAAAAATAAGATCTTTTCTTATTATAAATTCAAGATTTTCCACGAAAATTAGCTTATTATACCGTGAGTTAATTTAATTTCAAACAAAAGTTACGAAATTGTATGAATTAAATATTAAATTTATTTAAATTAATAATATTCTTGCGAAGTAGAATGGTAGAGTTAATGAGAAATATTTCTTTAGGATTAACCTAATTCTTTTCATTTTTGTATATTTATAATACATAATTTAAACGTTAAATAAAATTAATTTTCAATCCATTATACATTCTCAAAAATGCTTTGATATTTAAATCATTTAATTCTAATATTTCAGATTTATTAGAAAAATCTTATTTATTGAATTCTGATCCTAGAATAGGATCTAAATTCTTCTTTTAGAATAACTCTTAAAACAAGGATAAAGATTGGTTTCAATAAATTTAAAGTGGAATAAATTTTCGTCTGTGTCAAAATTGTTTCCCGTATTAAATAATACATTTAAGAAATAGAAGCACGTAAAAATGATTCTAATAACAATATAGAATAATAAAAAGATTAAAATAATATCTTTCAAGTAGAATTTCTTGTAGAAAAATATAAAATTAACATAATTAAATTAAATAAGTTGTATATTTACAACCCAAATATACAACAAATATTAAATGTTCTTCGTACGAAAATGTCTCACTGGAAATTAACAAAGAACCAATAAACTTTTTAAAGCTCTTTAATTTAAAATGTCCAACTGTAAAATTACCAAATAAACACCTTAATAAAACTCTATATAAATCGTAAATATACTTTTAAGAGTATAATGAAAAAGGAACGAAAAGTGTAATAAAAGAAAAAATAAAATAACAGCGAGCTATAATTTTCAAGAACCGTAAACCTTTTGTTTTAAAAAAAACTTGAATTTCTAAAAAGGAATAAGAAACTTTGAATTTCAAATACTTTAAAAATCACAGACATCAGGGAGACGCTTTGTGGGGGGAAAAATACCCTCTTAATATTTCCTAGAAGGGAGCAAGTGGAAGTGTGTATAAAACGGAGGTTGATTTCTTTTTTTTTACCCCTAATCTTAGGGCATAATATCAGGTGGGCCCCTTCCTATTCTATGAATAAATATCAGGGCGTAAGGTCGAAGCCCATAAAACCAAACTGCCAGTGGACTCCGCCTACAAACAAGGTTTTCAAAATCTATGGCCAATCAATACTAACTTTTGAAATCTACATTAACAAATACAAAGAGATCCCTCATTCAGAATAAATAAAATAAAGGAATAAGTAAATATTTGGAAGTGATTTAAAAATAAATAAACGATGACTAAATATTTTTATATAT
>KZ651595.1:362292-373323 GCA_001010745.2 Gerris buenoi | reverse complement strand
TATATATATATTATTTTAAGTTAAATAATAATGAGGATTCGTTTTTTTGAAACGTATTCTTTTTAGCCTTTTAAAAGAAAGAAGATATTCTTTTGAGTCTAATGTTGACAATTTATATTATGGTTGCGTGTGGAACGGTGTTAAAACATAAATGGATGTTTGCATCCCCCATCCCCTCTCTCACACCAATGTAGAGTTATGTATACATAAAGAGAGACTAAGGTAGAAAAAAACCCCGAAGCGACTGTTTGTAAGGGCATGTAGGGATATCTAGCCCTACAAGCTCGTCTGCGTGCTTGTAGCAACGCTTATGTGATTAACACTCCTATGTCCATCAGTAGGGGCCCACTATCCATGTAACAACGCGTTTATGCTACTTTATTTTTCCGATATCGTCGCTTGGGTTGGATTTTTTTTTCTCTTTAAGTCTAGTTTTGTCGGTACTCCACAGGTTTAAGAAAATACTTTTATTTAAAAAAAACAAAACGTGTAAGTATGGCTTCCGACAAAGGATTTACTACGTTCTAACTCGACACCTTTACCCCATTTGACAAATTATCATTACACAATTCTTCTCTAAAGAAAGGGAAAAATACCTCTTAATTCCAATATTGCTTTTTTTTCGTAAAAGTTAAAACAAATATGTTATTAACTTTAACTCAATTTCCTACAAAATAAATTATTTAAAAAATAATATTTATGAAAATATTAACGGTCCAGTTATTTTTCGAGATAAAGTACTAAATTCTCAAACAAATAGGTACAGTCGTTGAAGAATAATTATATAATATTAAAGTTTTGAGTTTAAGTTGGACGTAGCAATGTTCTTATTGTGTTTATATTACATTTAATGTCTAAGATATTTTTAAATAATAGTGTAATTATCATTACTTGATTCTAAGGAACGAAAAAATTTGTCCAGCTACAAAAGTTTCAACACAGAGATCCGGTTGCAGACATACAAAATTTTTTCGATTCCGTGTCGGGGTGTCGGTAATAAAAAACTACTTGATTCCGTGTCGCTCAATTTTTGCGAACCGGGTTCTTAACCGGGGGGCCTCGAAAGGTATTTAGGTGCTGTATATATTATATTTGGAGATTTTAAGAGGGCCGTGGTTACCAAAAGTTAAAAACCACTGTATAAACTACTGCCCTGATTATAATGAAATTTGGAAGGTGGGTCACTATTAGCCTATTAGTTATTTCTATATAAGTTCCAACATTCTGCGCTTAGACTAAATTCAAACGTCTGCCTCTTTTAATTTTGCTAAATTGATACTTTAAATCATGTAAAAAAATCCAAACAAGCTTGAAAGATTTAAAAAAACAAGTAAGGCGCGCTTTACGTAAGTACGTGAGGCGATAATCGCCGGTTTCTGTACGATTAAGTTTAAAAATTAAGTGTAATAGTTGAATATTCTTTTTCTACACTTCAAGACCTTAAAATTGATGTATAAAATGCCATGGTATCTAAAAACTTTTTTTTAGTCGCCCACCATATTGGCCGCCATCTTGAAAATATTACATGTGTTATTTTAATAGTTGCGCATTCTTTTTCTACACTTCAAGACCTTTAAATTGATGTATAACATGCCATAGTAACTAAAAACGTTTTTTAGTCACCCGCCATATTGGCCGGGCCACCATCTTGGAAATATTAAGTGTAAAAACTCCAAAATTTGTCCAGTTGTCTAAAATGCCGAGGTGTACCCGTGTGCTAAATTTCATGTTACTAGCTATAGTAGTTTATGAATTGAAACAAGCCAAAGGATAGACAGACAGACAGACAGAGCCGTTATATTATGTTTCTTTTTTACTTTGTACAGAAACCTAAAACGGAGGGGGAATTAAAGAAATTTGATAATATAAATAGGCTGTAAAAGCACAAAATCATTAAAGTATACGAAATTTCGGATTTGAGAAAGCTATGTGCCACATTAATATTGGCAGACTATTAATCTTAAAACACAAAGGAGAAAAATTATAGCTCTATTAAACTTTAGTGTCCCAGTATAATGTTTTAATTAAATAAGTTTAAGGGTTTTTTAAGTTACATACATTAAAATTAAATTAAATAGATATAGTTATATAAAATTTAAAAATGCCATTCTTTTTATTACTTACAATGAACAAAGAAAAATCTATTGTTAATGTTTTCTTCAGCTTCGCAATACTTTCAAAAATTAAGAGAAGCGGATTCTTTCTTTAGAAAAGTGTTTAATTCTTTTATGTAAATTCATTTATTCTATTGTAATAATATGTATAAGCTACATGAGAAGGGTATACTTCTAAGAAAATTAGCTACTTTACAAACAGTAATTTGCTTATTATTAAAAAAAAAAAAAATTTTACAGTTCTAAGCAAGTAACATTTCAAAAAAAAAAGTTAAATTAGCATAATTATTTACCAAGAACTTAAAAGTTACAGAAGAAGCACGCCTCTCATATGAATCATAATGAAGCTAGTCGGTCCCTAACACGTTTAGTCTTGGTACATTACGACAAACGTCTCACAAATTCAAATGTACAAAGGCAAGTCTACAATAGAGAATACTTGTACAATACAACTTAAAATAATTTACAAGTCGAAACAAAAGAGGAAGAAAAAGAGATCCGCTTAAAGAAATCCGTTTATTTTTATTTTTTTTAAGAAATGCGCAGATTTCTAAATAAATTGGGATTTGAAATTCCGTAAAGGTTTGTTTTTTCTCAAAGACGAATAGGGAGAAGAGAAGACGCGTAATGTTAAAAACATGAAGTTTCAGAGAGAGACTAGAGCTGAGCACAATAGCCAAAGAACTGCACCTTCTGTACATACATGGGCAGTAACGTATCTCGGCATTATAACGGCAAATTCAATATAATGCAATCTTGTTTTATTCACATGATCTTATACATAGATATCCCACAACTGAAACGGGGGCGCACATTTTATACAAACCAGATAATCCAACTGAATTAAAACAACTAAATCTAAACATCTAAAGAGAACAAGTTTCTAATTTTTACATTTAGTAGAATAAATATAAAATAAATAATGCTAGAAGATTGTTTATTGAAAATCTTCGTATGTTTGATTTAATTTATTATTACTTGACTACATTTCTTTATACTTTTCAATTTCTTACTGAGACTTAGAACACACAACAGAAGACAAGTTGTCAAGAAAATAATGAATATTTCATTAAAATAATAATAAATAAATGGTTTTCTATTTGAAGTTCAAGGGCAAGATAAATAATTTCTCATTAACCGGGAATGTTTCACCTATGAATCCAAGTTTCTTTTTTTTCCTATTCCACCCTCTAAGCTAAAGGAAATGAAATTATACTCTCATATTGCAACTGGGATTTTTTTTTTAATTACAAAACACGGAAATGGAGGGGCGTGTTAATTATTTTTTGCCCTAGGAGCTGTTTGTTTTAATTTGGGGGCCACCGGAACCCCTACCACTCAGGTACGAGAGGGGCTCCCTTTGCCAAGATATACGACGAGCCTCGGTGGAGAAGGGGTGCGCAGATTTAGCGCAGTTCGTTATAATTACCAAGGTATAGGCGACCTGGGGGTTAGGCCAGCGCGGGGTTTTTCACCGAAGGGTCGGTTATATAGGTGTTATAACTCTAGCGCAAAACCCCGTTGATTAACGCAAAATTACACCCTCCTCCCAGAGCGAATCGAATACCCCACTACGAGGCCGGCCCCACAAAAAGCTCATCCCCAGAAAATTTACTCGGACCCTCGGCGAGACTAATTTTTCAGGGAATTTTTCTTTGATCTACGGCTCCTGAGGGGGCCGTTCCCGCTATTAATTCCCTCCCTTTTTCCGACGAAACAAAAATCGAAATTCCCGCTTCTGAAATAAACCCTTTGACATCCCACAAAACTTTGTGTAGAAGCAGCACCCTCTACGAATTAGTTTCTGTAAAATTACCGCCGAGCTTAATATTAAAACAGGCGGGCACGTCTTTTCAGTTCTAACGTGAAAATCTTCTAAATATGAATTCTTTTCAAAGGATCCAAAACATTAATGTTAAAGCATAGAGGGGTTTTAAACGAGGACGAGGACTGAAATATCTTTATAACAAACAAAGCGATAAAAGTAAAAAAATGGATTTGAGAATTTGAAATGTTTTTCAATTCGAGTCTAATTGTTATTCAAAAATGATTCATGGTTTCGGGAAACAAGAAAAACGTGATATCTTTAATCTCGGACTAAAGAAGACGTTAAGAAAACGTGACTGAACTAGGCTCATTTTATTTATTATGTCTAATTATATAGTTAATACAAGAATACATAAGGATAAACAATACGAGGGTACTAATCTACCCCGTCCCCAATATGACTGATTATAAAGTTGTTTTCTTGTCAGAGGTGATAATTGGGTTTTCTTATTTTGCTCGGAGCTTCGAGAACAGGGTAATAACAATGTTTCATACCCTCTACGTTTATACCAACTGGTGCGTGAAAATAAATATGTTTTATGGTATAATGGTGTGAATGTTTATTTTTTTTTAGTGATATTTTTAAGGTCTTTTTTTACGAGATAATTATAAGAGGTGGCAGGTTACAGTGAAGAGGAGGATTTAAAGGATTTCGAGGGTAAGGTTATGCGTCAGGGAGATGGAGATGACGTGGATAACAAGGCGGGAGGTAACCCGTTATTAAAGGTTATATAAGATAGTTAGCAGGCTCGTGTGAAAAAAAATGCTGAAGGAGGTAGCGCCCCCGAGGAACGACGAAACGTCCTGCAATTAGCTCCGCAATCGAATGGTAAGGGGGGAAGCTCGTGTCCAAAATGGCGGCCGCGGTCGACGCCATCATTCCGCCCGATTAGCTTTAATTATATATATAGGACGGTGGGGATGAGTTTGACGTGTCGGAAATAAAGAGGTAACACTTTTTTATTCCGTGCATGTTTCTTTTTACCTCGTTTGAGAGGTGGGATGCCCGGAGCGAGGCTAATTCTACATGCCGGACTCTATAATTCCCTAAATCTAAACAAGTCCCTTCTTTAAATATACACCACTGGCATAAGTTCGCTAAAGTATCTTTCTCAACTGGTATTTAGGAAACTTCCCATTCCAAATCGTAAAAGACCTCTAAAACAGGTATAAATCATACATCAATCGAACTAAAATGTATATATATATAAACAACAAAACACAAAGGAATCTAAAGCAACTAATGAAATTATGTTCTTCTTCTTATTTTAATAGAACTTTAAATAAGATATAAGATTTGAATTAGCATACGTCAACTTATGAACTAGTATCATAAAACACACATATCTTAAACAACTAGTTTCGTAAAATTTATTCACATATAGGTAATAGACGGATATACTTAATACTTATGATACATGTTTATTACCTATAGTACAACCCTGATGAAATGAATACATTTCACGAAACAAGTAGGTTAAACTATGAAGTTTTTACTAAACCGTA
Source organism: Gerris buenoi (assembly GCA_001010745.2). NCBI lineage: Eukaryota > Metazoa > Arthropoda > Insecta > Hemiptera > Gerridae > Gerris > Gerris buenoi. The sequence continues at coordinate 367,876 of KZ651595.1, read as the reverse complement.
TCTCACTAAGTGTAATCCTAAAACACTGAAGTAAAGTCTCATCCATAAAATGCAATTTGCAAGAATTAAGCACAAACAAAAACGTTGCTTAATCTGTAGAAAGGCAAAATGCGGAGTAATTTAAACAGGTTCAAATGCAAACAATGAGGGATTCAACAGAGAGACATATTGCACTTAGTATTTGAAAGGTCTTATCAAGCACGACAGAACACTTAAATGACATCTTCAATTTAACAACTAGACTGGATGCTTTCAGAAATGTAAACAAACGAAAACAATCTTATGTAAAGACGCTTTACATAATATTTAACCGACCAAGCTAATGGAAGGATTCTAGAGCAAAACTCTTTACACCGAGTCTGATTATCATACAATTCACAATCAAAGTTCAGTTTTATCTCCAGACTTTCTTCCCGCCTTTAATAAGACCGTAGATTACATTCGAAAGATAACCTATCATGATGTTACTTTTTATCACGATGATTTATTCGAATCTTAAGAGAATTTGACGAAGGAGTTGGGAGATCTCTTTCCCAGATTGTCTTATTATTTTGAAAGGGTTTAAAAAAAAAGAGATCGGTAGGAATATAAATCTAGATTTCATTTCGTCAGACAAGTCTCTCAGGATTTGATTACAGAAGCCTCTTGAGATCCCGGCCTTCCAATTCAGCGTCCGCCAACAGCAGGTAAGTGCACACAAGAAGATAGCATCTGTTTCACGAAGAGCACCCCGGGTACCGTGATCTGCGCACATGGGCCCTCCTGTGTCCGGCACCCAGCAATAATTGGCAGGGTGGATGCCCTCGCTAACTGAGTAATTTGCTGCTTCGTCACGTTTTTCTTCCTGGCCTCTCAAGAGAAGGGAGAGAATTCTCGCGTATACCCACGGTAATTTGACCATATGTTTCAAGGATTCAGGAATTCTACAACTTGAGATCTCAATTCTTCTCAAGATCCTTAGAGCATATGGCATTAATTGTATCATAGTGCAATGTATTTTAACCTGAACACAAATTTAAAAAAAAAAAAAATACAAGTTGAGTTGAAACAAGATGTATAACTTATTTTGAAAAAAATAAATCTATCCTTGCTCATCGAGACAACAAACGAGGAGTTAATTAAAAAAATGTTAATTTAACTAAAAACATGTTAAAATCATTTATCACACCTAACTAATGCAGACATTGGCGTTGAGAAGATGACAAATGTCATCATTTCTAAAATAAATAACCCCCAACCTATTAAGCAAACCTAAAGTATAATTTTTAAGTCCTTGATCTTTTCAGTAGATTAGTAAAAAGGATGTCAACAAAGTAGGTAAAAATACATTCTGGTTAGCACGAAAAGATAACGTTTCTCAATTTTCAGTTACATTTACCATGTAATTTTCTTTAATTAATGATTTGTCCCTATGTTTCTGGCCGGATTCATTTAATAGTAGGATCATCTTAAAATCAGTATTTAATGTAAGGCCACACAGAATGCGCCCCTCCGAACCGAGGATATTTGATGTTTCTCTTGCACCACAGAGAGTCAAGGTTCTCTTTCCGGGCTAAACTATTTTAAACCGGCGTAGTAATCTGGATCGGAGAAATGGGTTGGACATTAGTGAAGGTTATTTCCAAGAGAGGTAATTGGCGGAGGATAGCCGGGGGTTTTGTCGAGGGAGATTCTCCGGAACCATTAGTTTCAAACCGAGAAAGGTCCACTAGGAAAACAAACCCTCCTACCTTCCCCCCAGTTAAGACCAGTAAATTTAATTGTGACATTTTGCTCGCTAAGTACAAAGTACTAAGTTGCTAGCGAAGAGAAGAGACAGAGCGTGAATCAGACCGAGCTGCAAACCTGCGAACACGTGTTGCGGTTATACAACCTACCCTCGCTTTTCTCTTCCCTTCCTACCGCCGTTCTCTTATTACAAATACCATTAAGGCAACCGAGCGCCATAATGTAAACAATAATTGTTTGAACCTTGCTAAATGCGTTTACTCCCGAGGGCTGGATAGGACCGTTCTAAGGAAGGGGGTGCCTAAATCCCAGGTTCGGTTTCAGACTTACCGCTAAAACCCACTCCCATTTCCTTCCAGACAAAGAGACGAGAGAATTTATTTTAAAATTATTTTCTTACTCGGGTCGACAACCTTAAAGTCTTTATAACGGAGTCTATCTCACAGTTCTCAGGCATTTCCACAAGGATATTGATCACCTGGTTTCAGTTAACATTTCAATCACTTCTAAATTTATTTTTAGAGAGAGGTTCTATACCTATAAAAAAAAAATAGGTTCTTGGCATTGATTTCCACAATATCTTTAACAGTAATTGATTACACGTACATTCGTCAAACAAATACCCATAACCTTAACGCAAACATTATTGGGAAATATTAACTGCAACAAACAAGTAAAAAATTACCATACTCCTATTCATTCTAGTCTGCCTAACATCCTCTCCCATATGCAAAAAAAAGGCTGAAGCGTTTTCGTTAGCTATAAGTGCACCAATAACCACTAACTTAAGTACTAATGACTCAATTTTAAGTTCTTTCTTTCAAAAATTTAAAGTACTGAAAATAAAACTATGTTAGATGTTCTTCCAAAAATTTCTAAATAAATACGAAAAAAATGTTTCTTGAAATTGTACAATTTCAAAAGACACGTTCTTATCAGAATGTTAATGACAACATATTTTACTCGTTTACGTATCTTTCCATAGTGCCTTGAGTTGGTTTCAGTAAAGGATGGTACGCCTGTGCTCGACTTGCACCCAGATTTATTCTATTTTAGACTAAAAAAAGATCAAGTAGAACCTATTTTTAGCTGAGTTGTAAAATGCCATCTAGCGGTAACTTATAAAATAAAAATAAGTCTAATCAAGGATAAAATGTTTATTTAACCGTATTTCCCCCAAACTACAGCAATTAACTAAATAACTGGAAACGAATTATTATTTCAGAGTTTTTCCTATTGTATTTAATAACTTCTAAAACAACCTAACAATCCATTTCCCTTCTTAAAATAAACACAAATAAAGTAAAAACAACAGAATCAAAAATAGTCAGAATTGTTCAAGATTCAATCGTACTCTAGTTTCATATTTTATTATTTCTCCTGCTTTTCTTTGCACATAAAGTAAACAATGATTTTAAAACATTGCATGACTTACAAACTTACAAATTATATTTGCATTTGGAACCGTCTTTAGTTATACAGTGACGTTAAAATAGTTTTTGACTATTGAAGTAAAACTATAATTAGTAGATTAATAATTAAATCAACTTTTCTTTTAAGTTATATTCTACAGGAACAATGTATTTTTTTTATTTAGTATAGTTACACATCAATTTATTATTTATTATAATAAAATTGCTACAATCGTACAATAAATTGTTGAGAAAGGTTATAAAAGAGCATATAAAAATAAAATATAAATGTATTCTTTCTAGTAAATAAAATATATTTTGGATAGTGTTTTTTTATTTTCTTATAGGAATTACTTAACTATTAGTCGTATTTTATGAATAATCTCTGACAGAATAATAAAATAATGCCTGATCAAAGGTAAATAAATAATCAAATATATTTAAACTTATAAATAAATTATACGAAATCCATCATTTCTTTGTATTGTAAGCATAAGATGTTACAAAATAACTTACATGCAATTTTTCATACCAATTATGTAGGTATCATTTTTATACATAAAAAAAAAAAATAAATAAATAAATAAATAATAATAAATAAATAAATAAAATAAATGATACTTTAAAGAAGTCTAAAGGCCCCCATACATGATCAAACATTTTGCGCATACCTGATTTTGGGCAAATTTAGGCCATGCACATCAAACATCATGTATGTGCAAACATCAAAAAGCCCCATACACGGTCAAAATGTTTGCGCAAACATTATATTTGCGCAAATATTTTGACCATGTATGGAGGCCTTACAACTTTAATTATCCTCGTCATNACGACAGTTAGATAGGGCCATCCATAGATAAAAAAATAAATATGAATTTATAAAAAAAATGTAGGGGTTATATCCCAGACAAAACAAATATGATACTCTCCCAAAAAAACTTTTAACCTATCATAACTATCTATCCTTTTAAAAAATACGAACAAAAAATATTTCATTATCATATCTATAACTATACTGAAACGTGAAATGTTAACAAAAAAATAGAATCACAAAGAAATAGATCCAATCTTACATCTTTAAAAAAAAATCTGAAATGAAAAAGGCGTATTAAGTTCTACTTGTGTGTGCATCACATACACACGAGTAGAATAATCCTGAAAATAACGTAAAATTTTATATCTCATTTCTGGGATTCGAACACAACAGAAAAGTATGAGTATTTAGACCACGGTTTTATCCATACCATTATTATTATTTTAAATGTACAGTACTATAATATTTATTCCTTTTTGCTTTAGGATCTTAAGAAAAATAGTCTGGCACATAGCTTCCTCGCCTCCAATTTTAAAAGTATAAAATTAATTTTATACTTTTACAAGCCATTATTGTCTAATTTGTTTCATTGTTTTCCTTGTTTTTTTAATCTCTTAAAATTGTTTGGGTTTTTTTGCATAAATTAAAATATCAATTTAGTGCAAATTAATATGGGGTTATCTGAGCTANTATATACACATCCCTGCATATATCCTCTAATCCGACACTAAAGATAACCATTAGTGATTGAATGCCGGCTTTATACAGTAAAGTTACTTTAATTGGAGCTTTTTAATTACTTAATATTTTGTTTAGTAATTTTCCAACTTAAAAGTGTTTATTTTATAATAATTAATTCCACGTTTAATAAAGGCATTAAACGAACAATTAATACGAAAATATGTTTGTGAAGCTTTTATCGATTTTCATTTAGCTCCGTTCTTTTTTCTAGCTCAACTATCTTTGATAAAAGAGATTAAAGTTAATAAAAGAAAACCGTAGCTTTGTTCGAAGGAGAATTTAAAGTAGCTCAGTTACTTCTCTATCAGATGGCATTTGTCCAACTGATATCACGCCAATACTCCTAACTGCTTACAATAATTTATTGAGAATTGGAAATGATTTCTAAGTTCCGATTGGCTTTCTTTTCTTGTAAATGGATGTTCGATTATCGTACAAGTCGGAAATAACTATTGTGAGAATTTTATTTAAATATTTGTAAGTTTCTTAAAGTAAATCAATAATGTTATACATAATTTGTTCTAATAAAAAAACAAATACATAAAGTTTATTATATTATTTACTTTATATTTTATGAGTGTGTATCATGTATTTTATTTTAAAGCACTAAAAATTAAATTTAAAAAAATCACAGGGAAGTACTTGCGTCCAAGTACTTTTTAGGGTTTTGTAGATGAGTAAGCATACCCATTATGTAATTAAGATTTTTGGTTTTCTATCTTAAGTGTCCGGGTTCGATTCCCCGGGGGGTCACAATGTTTTTTATCAGTAATAAACCAATAAGGAATGCAAACTTTAAAAAAGCAAATATATATTTGTGTCCTACTCTTCAGCAGCTTTCATTTGATACCCAACTCAAAATTTTAAAAAAATAAAATTTTGGGCGCAC
>KZ651595.1:295656-311767 GCA_001010745.2 Gerris buenoi | reverse complement strand
TGTTGCCCCAAACTTTACCCCTAAACTTCCAGTCAAAACTTTTAAAAGAATTTTTTTTCTTCTTTTTTTAAACTTTAATGTAATATTGATCATGCAAAATTATCTAAAGATCGTGATAAAAAAAGTGTGTTTGTGAGAGGATAAACAACTTTTTTACCAACAAAATCATTTTATGATATTGACTGAAAACTCTTTAGTGTATTTTTATATTTATATGGTTCGGGGTTTAAGAAAGGAAGTAATGAAGATATACAACAGTGAAATAATTCAAATATTTATAAATTAACTTAATAATAAGACTAATAGACTACTACAGTGTAATCTTAAGTAAATTAATTACATATAAAGATTTTCTTCAAACGATATTGTAGGTTTGAGTAATAATACAATTTTCGAAACATTGTAAAAACGTTTCGACTCTCTAATGTCATCTTCAGTCTTTATATAGTATAACAAACCAAACATTGCATATCGCATATCAATTAACGTGCCCATTATTAAAACGTAATTATGTTTAATTTGGCGATCGTAGTAAAATATAAGAAGGTGTTCATAAACTTATAGTTTACATATATTTTAGTGAATAAATTATAAATAGGTGATGGAAAGGGATAATAAGATCATACAAATTTTAAAAGAACCTGTGAACAACGAAATTTCTGTGATAGTGAGTAAACAAGAACAATTTATTTTGGTAAGAAGCTAATAATGAAGTATTTACCCCCTTAAAAATAGAGCTTAAGGTCCTATTGGGTGTAAAATAATCAACAAGGTCTATGTCACATTTGTTTACCTTTCTTTAATAATTGTACTTATTTAAAACCACTATCTTCTAAATGTAATAATTGTACTTACTTAAAACAACTATCTTCTAAATGTAATAATGGTACTTACTTAAAACAACTATCTTCTAAATGTAATAATTGTACTTACTTAAAGCCACTATCTTCTAAGTGTAATAATTGTACTTACTTTAAACAACTATCTTCTAAATGGAATAATTGTACTTACTTAAAACAACTATCTTCTAAATGTAATAATTGTACTTACTTAAAACCACTATCTTCTAACTGTAATAATTGTACTTACTTTAAACAACTATCTTCTAAATGGAATAATTGTACTTACTTAAAACTACTATCTTCTAAATGTAATAATTGTACTTACTTAAAACACTATCTTCTAAATGTAATAATTGAGAGCAAGCGTGGACGTGATTAAATTACTTACCACGTATGCTCGGCCATCACTGAATCATGAGCGAACGATCGTGGGTTCGATTCCTCGCCGTGACGCTCTTATTTATATGGCTCACAATTGATCACGCCGTACTCGCTTCGGTGGTACAATACAACAGAGGCATGATGTGTGAAGTGGCTTGAACTCTCTTCCATAGGTTAGTAAAAATGGCTTAAGTGATGGCCTAATTTCTAGGTTCGAACAAGTGGTTCGTCCATACTCGTATGTACTAGTACTAGGACCTTAATACTACTACTAAGTGTAATAATTAATGCTTTTCTAGAATCTTTATCCGCTTGCTTTTTTAACCATAAAAAAATTCGTTAGTAAACTTACAAAATAAAATAAACTATTTTATTTCGGTTCGCTTTTAAAAAAAGTTTTACTACCATGTTTATTGACTTAAAAATTTCAACCCTTAAGTGAACAAAAAAAAAACAAGGTAGAGTCATGGAGTACACGAAAAGGTACCAAATAGAAGGTTTACCTTCCAAGCCACCTTTTTACAATTTGGGGACGCAGTCACATGTTTTCATATTTAAATTAATAATTAAAAAATAAATCTAAAATATGAATTTTTTGTAAGTTATAGCAATAAAACTATAAAAGTAATACTATTAGTTTATTGTAATTTGTTCATTTATTAATAGATAAAAATAAATTATACTTATAATCATAATCACTATTAATTCTTTTGTAATCTATAATAATTCACTATAATATTCCATAGAACATTTCATAAAAGTTAACAAAAAAAAACCTAAAAAAAAAACAAANGACAGACATTTCTTTTATTATTTGATAACTATATCAGTTCTCTCTCAATTCATACCTTAACAAAAAATTGTAGACTTTGTGATAAAATATATATACCTATATATATACATGAAAGAGGGGGTTTTGGTCATTTAGAAAGGTTTATTAGGTTAGCAATCAGAGTCTGAGGCAAGGTTTTTCGAAAATGAGGAAAAGAGAAGGAATCTAGGTAACGAGAGCGGCAAAGTCTCAATTAGCCAGACCTTTCGCAGCGTCGGAAGGATAATCTAATACACGGGCATGGACGAGAGGGTCTTGAAAATCGACACTAGCCTCATACTCGGACGTACAAAACGTGAGCAGAAATTCTGAATAGGAAAACCGAAAAGAGAGAGAACAAAAAAAAAACGGCCGCAGGTGGGATATCACAGCATTCTTAGATATACGAGATAGAAGAGCTCCTGAAAAAATTAATAACTATTTTAGCCAGCTAAAATAAAATTAAAATAATGACACTAAGATGACGCTTAATTTAACTATTCCGCATTCAAAAAGAAATTATATAAATGCGTTTTTTGTCTTATTAAAAACACAATTCACTTTAAACTAGAAGCATAAATAAATACGAGTGAAGAGCAATCAATATATTAAAATATTATAACAACATGAACGTGAGAAAACTATATTTGATTCTATATGCTTTCTATTTGGTTATGAACAGAAAAAAAAATAAAATATTTCAAAAAAATAAAAAGTGTACATCTAGTAAAAAGAATAAATATGAAAATAAAAAAAATAATTAAGTTTAAAAACATTCAGAGTTAATTTAACAACCCAAAATTAATTTATAATTTTCGCTAATTTTATTTCACGTCGGGGTATAAAATATTGCATATTAAGAGTATTGCATTTTTTTTCATTGGATGAATAGGGACTCGTGCTTCTAAAGAAAAAAAATAAGTTAAGTGAGGCGAGGGATTACTCGTTGTAAGTCTGTCCTTCCCCCTTTTTGACCCTTCTATACTTTAGTTATATTTAGGGTAACCCTCTCTAAAGGTTGAAGGTTTCGGTCCCAAGCAATAACCGTAAAATTTCAAATAAGTTCTTGATTTACGAGGCAATATAACCGATAAATTAATAATTAATAAATAAATGGGATTAAAGGTTGTAAAATTAATGTCTTGGAGGTCATACCGCATTCACGGTTTCCTCAATAAAATCTAATTGGGAATTAAAAGTTGTCTCGTATATAATATGTGAATTTATACTCGGTAACACAGTAACAAAGTTATGGGTGTATTAATAGTATAACATAATTACAAACTATAATTACATATTAATTGCTAAAGATTAATTTTTTAGGTAACAGTATTTTCATTCTTTTATTTATTGTTTTTACTCAACTAGTTTTTGTTCATTTACTTTTCATATAATAAGTGTGACAGATAATATTTATTTTGTATGTGGCTTATACCTATAATATGTGAAGGAATTAGTCCAGTGACTACTTCTTTTTGGCGTGAGAAATAGGTAAAGTCATGGAGTACACGAAAAGGTACCAAATAGAAGGTTTACCTTCCAAGCCACTTTTTTACAATTTGGGGACGCAGTATAGAAAGCGTACAAGGTCTCTTGGGATTTCGGACGGCGCCTATTCCATCAATAACTAAGTAGTCAAGGGGCTTTCNTAGTAATTTAACAAAAAAAAAGTGTAAACATTTATTTAAAATTAACCAAATGATCCGCGTCTAGATATGAAAATATTTTTAATAACTTTTAATGAATTCGAACAAGTATAATTTAAAAAAAAAGTTCTTGGAGTAAAACTTGCTACTTGAGTGAAGGTTGCACAAAGCAATTATTTAAAATCAACTTAAAAATAGCAATCAGACTAACTACAATCATAGTTTCTCTGAAAGGTCCCCTTGCCTCGAGTTATTAAAACAATTTGCCTTATTATTATATAACAAAGACTTCAGACAAACCCGAAGAAAGTTTACACAGAAAATTTCATCGAAGTTATTTCAAACATTGAAAAACTTTGAATTCAGGTCAAGGTTTTTAATTGTGTAGTGAAAGCTAGGTCGATCTAAAAGTTCTAAAAGAGAATAAAGTTAAGCGAATAAGTTAAGCTCTATTGTAAAAAAAAATAAGAGAGAAAAAAAGTTGTTCTTTTAATAACAATAAAAAACCCTATAAGTAGATCCGTAAAACTTTGATAGTAAATTTAAACTGATTTGCATATAATTAAAAATAGTATCTATTTAATTTGCATTGAATTAATTTCACTTGGTCGTGTCCTATGATGTCATCCAAATACGTGTTTTGGTTTAATCAAAAGGTTGTGAAACGAAAATATGAAACAAAATTTTAAGTGACATCGAGAAAGTAAATAGACACTAATTAAATTTAAAATAAATCAAATCATTAAATACCTATACTTAAACCATTATATATTAATGAGATGGAATAGAGAGGAGGATAATTGCAGATTTTTAACTAAACTATTTTATAAGACTAATTGAAAAGTAGTAGCGCCACTGTCTCTTCAGGCGTCGCGGAGGGTTGAGTGGTATAGATTGGGAAGGAAAAAGTTGAACTAGAGTCTAGAGTCTAGAGGGATACAATGATCTATAATTCGAAGAATGTAAGATAGCAGGATATGGATAGATCTCGAAGAGAACACTCAGACCGCATTGAGGAGAGTGTGGTAGGAGGCCTAGTATTGAGGATAAGCAATTGTCCTCAGTGACTAAAATTAGAGGTAACAATATAGTAATTTAACAAAAAAAAAGTGTAAACATTTATTTAAAATTAACCAAATGATCCGCGTCTAGATATGAAAATATTTTTAATAACTTTTAATGAATTCGAACAAGTATAATTTAAAAAAAAAGTTCTTGGAGTAAAACTTGCTACTTGAGTGAAGGTTGCACAAAGCAATTATTTAAAATCAACTTAAAAATAGCAATCAGACTAACTACAATCATAGTTTCTCTGAAAGGTCCCCTTGCCTCGAGTTATTAAAACAATTTGCCTTATTATTATATAACAAAGACTTCAGACAAACCCGAAGAAAGTTTACACAGAAAATTTCATCGAAGTTATTTCAAACATTGAAAAACTTTGAATTCAGGTCAAGGTTTTTAATTGTGTAGTGAAAGCTAGGTCGATCTAAAAGTTCTAAAAGAGAATAAAGTTAAGCGAATAAGTTAAGCTCTATTGTAAAAAAAAATAAGAGAGNAAATTAGATAAAATTAAATAGACACTAATTAAATTTAAAATAAATCAAATCATTAAATACCTATACTTAAACCATTATATATTAATGAGATGGAATAGAGAGGAGGATAATTGCAGATTTTATAAGACTAATTGAAAAGTAGTAGCGCCACTGTCTCTTCAGGCGTCGAGGAGGGTTGAGTGGTATAGATTGGGAAGGAAAAAGTTGAACTAGAGTTTAGAGGGATACAATGATCTATAATTTGAAGAATGTAAGATAGCGGGATATGGATAGATCTCGAACGAAGAGAACGCTCAGACCATTTTGGAGAGTGAGGTTGAAGGACTAATATTGAGAATAAGCAATTTTTCTCAGTGATTAAAATTGGAGAAAACAATAGAGCAATTTAACAAAAAAATTGTAAAAAATTTATTCAAAATTAACCAAATGATCCGCGTTTAGATATGAAAATATTTTTAATAACTTTTAATGAATTCGAACAAGTATAATTAAAAAAAAAAGTTTTTGGAGTAAAACTTGCTACTTGAGTGAAGGTTACACAAAGCAATTATTTAAAATCAACTTAAAAATAGCAATCAGACTAACTACAATCATAGTTTCTCTGAAAGGTCCCCTTGCCTCGAGTTATTAAAACAATTTGCCTTATTATTATATAACAAAGACTTCAGACAAACCCGAAGAAAGTTTACACAGAAAATTTCATCGAAGTTATTTCAAACATTGAAAAACTTTGAATTCAGGTCAAGGTTTTTAATTGTGTAGTGAAAGCTAGGTCGATCTAAAAGTTCTAAAAGAGAATAAAGTTAAGCGAATAAGTTAAGCTCTATTGTAAAAAAAAATAAGAGAGAAAAAAAGTTGTTCTTTTAATAACAATAAAAAACCCTATAAGTAGATCCGTAAAACTTTGATAGTAAATTTAAACTGATATGCATATAATTAAAAATAGTATCTATTTAATTTGCATTGAATTAATTTCACTTGGTCGTGTCCTATGATGTCATCCAAATACGTGTTTTGGTTTAATCAAAAGGTTGTGAAACGAAAATATGAAACAAAATTTTAAGTGACATCGAGGCAGCAATCTGAACTGGGGTTTTTAAGGAATAATAAGGCATCAATCCAACCCTCATCAATCCTTTTAAAATGTAGCTTAATAAACAAAGGATCTTAATAATAACTAAATATTTCCATAGTATGGAAAAGGGAACGAAAAATTTAGAATGTGTTGCAGTAAATATAAAATCTATGATTCTTTCTTTCATTATCTATGTCAAAAACAGATGTAATTAGCAAAATGTTTATAGTCAATTTTTACATTCCATGAAACGAGAAAATTATACGATACTACTCTTCTAATAACATTGACGCAAATAAATATTAAAGTTGGAAATGAATTATGAATTATAAAGAAAGTGTTTGTAAGTCTATTTAAATATTTTATAATAATCATGTATTGGACTTATTTATGTCTACAATAGTTATTTTACTTTGTCTAAAAGCATTTAGACACGAACTCTATCTCGCTCTTTTATTTCATTGAAAAGCTTCTTTTAAAGGACGTAAATGCACTTTAAGAAAATGTATTTGAATTGTTAAACGCACTGAACAATTTGAATTTAAATTTTTTAGAAAGGTAAAGTTGCCAAAGAGAATTTCTTCCGACTCCTTGGGAGGTTCTTTAACAAGTCTTGCTGAGCAGAGTAAAAAGACCGACATGACTCCGGTCTTCATAGAATGGAAATTAAGGAGAGGAAGAAGGTACCTAAGAACAACTTAAACACAACCTTAGCGGATAAGAGAGGAATTGTGAAACCGAACAATGATAAACAGCCTCTAATAGACCGGGAGATGTAACTCGGGAGAGGATAAGAACAATAAGTGGCAATGAGGACTACCAGCCGAGGTAAGAAGGTACAGGAAGAAACTTCCCCGGATAATTTATACGATGGAAGAGGCACCGGTTCACAGAGTAACACGGTCTCCGCGTACCATTAGAAAATCTACAATAACAAGCTGGTCGGAGGCATTTGGATTCACTTGAGGTATCCCAAGACTTCACATGACGTCCACTCACACCGGACTAACAACAGCAGCTCGAGAAACTAGTCTCGCAATCTAATAAGACGGAGAAAACTGCATTTTAAAACTCTCTGACACAATCCTAACAAACAGGTATAAACCAAGCCAGTTCAGTTCACAACGGACAACGAGGTCGGCGTGAAATTTTCAAAATTTAATTCAACCGCAAACAAACAAGAAATAACAAGCAGTGTTTTCAGTTTAAATCGTTAAACTTTCAAATAAACTTAAATTATACGTTGGTTTTATTTTATAATCCTAAACTGAAGATAAGCTTACGACGAAAAGCGTAGATTATCGTAGTAAGATGAAGATAATGCAAAATGCAAGATAAACTCTATACAAGATATAACCTAAATAGAAAGGTTACGTTTCAGTTTGACTATAGTATTCGCAAGATTGACACCTTATTATATATATAACTTGTTATTATGTAACCATTCTTAAACTATAAAACCTGTACAAGATTTCTGAGTTACACATTCCCCTGTTAAGAAATAGTAAAATTACAAAAAAAAAATAAATAAATAAATAAACAAAAAAATAAATAAATAATCAAAAAAACTTAAAATCGATTCACCATTATAAATTTAAAAAATAATTGCAGAGGCGTAATTTTGGACATGTTTTTAGACAAGTATTCACTTTAAAAACATTCAGAGTTAATTTAACAACCCAAAATTAATTTATAATTTTCGCTAATTTTATTTCACGTCGGGGTATAATTTTTCTTAACATGCTCCACATTTTTGGATTCAGGAGACCTCAAAACGTGTAAATCTATCAAAATCTTAAAATCAAATTTTCGCGCCATCACAATAATTTCTCTTTATATGAGAAAGTAAAATGCTTATAATAAAGGAAAAAACATTATATTAAAAAATATTTTTTTAAATTCTAAACAGTGCTAAACATACCACATTTATGTGGAGATATATTTAAAAATGTTCAAAAGCAATTTTTATTTTTTATTTATTTACTTTTTTTACGTTATTTTATTATTATTATTATTTTTTTTTTTTTAATGAAAGTATTCTTAAGAGTACAAAATTCTGCTATTCCGCATTCAAAAAGAAATTATATAAATGCGTTTTTTGTCTTATTAAAAACACAATTCACTTTAAACTAGAAGCATAAATAAATACGAGTGAAGAGCAATCAATATATTAAAATATTATAACAACATGAACGTGAGAAAACTATATTTGGTTCTATATGCTTTCTATTTGGTTATGAACAGAAAAAAAAAAAAAATACAATATTTCAAAAAAATAAAAAGTGTACATCTAGTAAAAAGAATAAATATGAAAATAAAAAAAATATATAAGTATACCTGATAAAATAACATATCACATTCTCGACTTAAAACAAGGATTTTTCCCCCCTTGCCTTCCATGTTTCATTTATTTATATACTTTTTTATTACATCTCATCGTCGGAAAATTTTTTCAAGTCAAGACTAAAAGACGAAGGGAGGTAGGAAACACAATTTTCGCAGAGGATTATTTGGTCGGTTCGTTTCACTGTAAAGCTCCCCGTGTTGTTTCTTTGATAAGGATTTTTACAAAACAAGTTACACGCGGTGTAGTTATAATAAGTCAGTTCACGTCCTTCCGCGAGAGGGAAATAGGGGAAAAAGAAAATTTAACCCAGTTTTTGTTGTCGTTTGTATTTTATCATGATTAAAGGGGGAACTAAGTGAAAACATTGTTCTCAACGCACACAAAGCAAAATATCTTCTCACCTTCAGATAAAAATATAGCCTAACGTACTGTTCTGTTACTCAAACACATTTATACGTGAACCGAGCACGTAAATATTTATTAATATAATATCAAGTCGTGTGTGTGTGTACTAGAAACACATAAAAATAATGACATAGTCAGTAAACTGATTGATGATAATATTGTATTGTCCACTGACAATAAAACTGAGAAATGCACGCAATAAATTCAGTACATTGATAAGTCTTGGATAAACTTATCGCGCATACTTTAATTATTGTAGACTTTTAAAATCTATTATTGTCTATTAAATTATCCCCCAAATAAAGCCTGGTCTCCTGGTATCGAGGTCTAAAGGCTCGCTGTTCTAGTGAAAAGGTAGGTTAAATAGAGAGGTGGGGGAACCAAGTTACCTCCTATTCCCCTCGTCTATCTCCCTCCCCGCGTTCTGTCCATACAAAAAACTATTAATAGTTTTAGCGATCTTTAGCACTTCATAGCGATGTCACTGTTGGTTTTATTAAAAAAATGTTTGTCTTATTAATTAGATTAAGTTAGATTTTTTTCCCGACATAAAATTTCAAGTTTATATTTGTTGTTCACGTTTACGCGAGCTTTGCGTGTGAACGCTTGGACGGATAACGTTGTCCAACGAATTCGTCCTGGGCATCGGTAAAATTAACATGATTACCAAATTTCATCGAAATCGATCGACATTTACTCAAGTTGTCACACGTTTCAACCGACAGACAGACAGATGCGAGACCAAAAATGTTCCCTGATGTCAGAAACGGATTTCTTTCTTGGAATTATTAAAATTTGAGACATACATTTTTTTTTTCTCAATAGTGAACACAATATTTCCGTGAGCCGTAAGCTCATAAGCAAAAAATTAACATTGAAGTTTGTTCAAAAAAAATCCTTTGATTTGCTCTGCTGGAACATATTAACTGTGAAGCCCAAACATATGACAGACATTTCTTTTATTATTTGATACCTATCTCAGTTCTCTCTCAATTCATACCTTAACAAAAAATTGTAGACTTTGTGATAAAATATATATACCTATATATATACATGAAAGAGGGGGTTTTGGTCATTTAGAAAGGTTTATTAGGTTAGCAATCAGAGTCTGAGGCAAGGTTTTTCGAAAATGAGGAAAAGAGAAGGAATCTAGGTAACGAGAGCGGCAAAGTCTCAATTAGCCAGACCTTTCGCAGCGTCGGAAGGATAATCTAATACACGGGCATGGACGAGAGGGTCTTGAAAATCGACACTAGCCTCATACTCGGACGTACAAAACGTGAGCAGAAATTCTGAATAGGAAAACCGAAAAGAGAGAGAACAAAAAAAAAAACGGCCGCAGGTGGGATATCACAGCATTCTTAGATATACGAGATAGAAGAGCTCCTGAAAAAATTAATAACTATTTTAGCCAGTTAAAATAAAATTAAAATAATGACACCAAGATGACGCTTAATTTAATAAACAGACTATAAAGGTCCTATTACTTTAATTTCAATATTAAAATTAATTATAAGAGAAAGCAAAGCGAACGTCAAAGATTCCTACATAATTGAAAGGTAAAAAAATCTAATCAACCAAAATATTCTATGTGAATCTTTTTGCAGTCAAATATTTCATTGTTTAAAAAAATTACCAACATCTATAAATGAATAAAACAAATGTGAATAAAACAAAAGTCAGATTAGAAATATCAAAAATATGGTCAAAAGTCGCACAAATGGAATCCTAGACAAATATTAATATACAAATTTCGTTACCTTGACTCGATATATAAAGTAATTGTACTAAATGTGATTAAATAAAGCTTCCTGGTAATTGAAAAAAATGTCCTTCATACCTGCAATAAAAAAGATAACATTGCTTTAGTACACAAATTATGTATATATAATACGTACATAGAACATTAATAAGAAATTCTGTCATAGATAATCAGAAATAATACGAAAAAAAAAAGTTTTTATCGTAATAAAATAACTATTCGTAAAATAACTATTCGACGAATTTATAAACAATTGATATGTAACAAAAATATATTTCTATACAATTGTTGATTGGTTGGAATTGTCCACATTTTTCTCATATCGACTATCTACATATATCGATAATGTTAGCTACAGATAATCTCAGCTATCGATAATTTTCCCTATCGATACCTGTGACTACACTCATGAGGGCTTGCACGTAAGTAAGCCATCTAAAGAAAAATAACATGGCGCTAAATTTTATTCCTCAACCACTCCTAACCGGCTGAGTGGCGGAAAACCATTACAAATACGTTATATACTCATATATATAATATTATTTAACTAATTATGTACTAGGTACTAATACATAATAATAAAATAGTAGAAACACCTCAATTTTATAGAAATACAATATTTACCATATAGGACCTAGGATAACATTCAATTGGATAGATTTCGGAGGAAAACCAACATTATTTCCTATACTCTGACATTGGCCTCTAATAATAGAACAGTAAATGTTACGAGGGATATAAAAATTGATTAAGTGGAGCCGGTAGTAGAAGTAAGACGAAAAGTAGAACGAAAAAAAGAAAGTAAGAAATAACTATTATTAGTTTGGAAATAAATATTGAAGTGGAATCCCCCCTACCTTAAGAGCTCTACCTCAAGAAATTGGAAAGAATTAGAATTGGTGTTATTGCGTGCAAAAAGTAATGTAAAGCTTTAAGAAATGCGTGTTATATATATATATATATATCATCTGTTTTTGTAAATACGTAAAAGAAAAATCGGAAAAGGGTCTCTGGAAATGCCTGAGTCGTATACTCCGGTTTTAAAATGGATATTGCTCCGATAACGTTTTAGCGAAAAATGAACAATTACATTGGGAATGGGGAGGTTTTAAAAATCAAAGTAAAGTGGTTTCATGGAATAAGTAATTTATGAGTTTGACTGATAAAGAAATAAAAGAAAATCCCTTTGGTTCAAACAATAAGAAAATAATACCGAATAATAAAAACAATGGCACGACTCTACACAAACAGGAAATTATCAGATTGTAAAAGGAGAGATTTCAAGATAAATTCATAGTTTAACCATTGTCCAGTTAGGTTTGAAAAAATAAATACAATAAAAATAAATGTATTCAATGATCTTAAGCTATATTTTTTTTATGTTAGAAGTTATTTTAAATAAAATAAACCGATAAAGAAATATTATACGAACGTTTATTGTTAATTTAAATTTGTATAAAATTTTATTTAACAACAAACAATATGTGCACAGAACATATTACATTTTTATAGTAATCGAAGGTAAGATAAAAACCTTAAAATATTATTTATTTCATAAGATTGGAAAATATATTAGATTTCAAAAAAAATATGTTCTCTATAAGATTTTTGAGTTATTCCTAACTCTAAAATTTTAACTTAATTTGTGAGTAGTTTAATAACAGGTAAAATAAATAAGCTGAAAATACATAACAAAATATTGACATAGTACTTGATATTTCCTACTATGTTCATGTTATGATGCTCTTAAAACTGGGTGTGAAACATGGGGACCTATACTCTTCTCTAAGCGTTCTTTAACGAAAGACTTAGAACTTCTAGACTGTATATTGATAAAAAGCCAAATTCAGTCGAGTAAATTGTAGTACATCTTACACCTTATGATAATTTTAGTTCTAATAGTCCAGAAGATAATGAGCAAAAAAATGTCCTTACGAACATCAAGCTAGAATTTTGTGTATAAGTAAATCTTTTAATTTAAGAATTTGTGGTTAAATAAGTTTCAAAGGGCATTTGAAAAAAAAAAAAAAAAAAACTTGTNAAAGGGTTATTTATTTCGTTTTGAAGTCTTACCGGTAGTAATGTTGTTTCTTTACGCCTCACTCATCTTGGCCATTATTAATATGTAGATTAAATTCATATAGTCAGTTGTACGTGAAAACGGTTTGGCTAAAAAAATATATAAATTTTTTTTTTTTTTTTTTTTTAAACTTGAATAAAATAATCCCTCTAAAAAGTTTTTTGTTTCATTTATTATCTGTCAGTTTATATTATATTATTATTATTTTTTAAATCATCCATTAATGTTTTGGAGTGGTTGGAATTCAATGTTTGTCCTTACCTGTTTCTAAGACTTCAGTGTCGGACAGGGTTTATTTCTTCTTAGAGTTAGGGAACGCTATCTTTTGTTTTTAATTGTGCTTAAGTGGATTGACGTGTCCATCCTAATCTAAAAGGAACCTAAATCTCTATTTTAAAAAACCAACTTTTTTTATTATGTCACTTTAAATGACATTCCCATGTCTTTTGTACTAGTTATTTATATATTAATGAATACTTAAGACAGTTAATAAAATGAAGAATTGGATGTTTAAGTTTTCTTATTCATAAAAAAAATTATCTTTTCAATCAATAAACAAGTTGTAGGAATTATTACTTTCTTCTTATTTATAATTAAGGTAAAATAAAAGATTATTCATATAAGCTACAGGTGAAGTGACCCACTTACTACCAAAAGTTCAGTTTTTATTGTCTTATTACTTGTTCACAATATAGAACAGTAGAGTTAGGCAAAAACATCACTATCTATTATATCAAATAATTAATTACAATATACAAACTAATTTACATTAGCTATTTTCATTTAAACATGTCATTAAGTATTATTTACAATTTTAATTATGTATGGATGTCTATTATTTAGCTTTTTTATTTGTCTTATTAATACTCTTTTACAGTTATAAATTATTCCCGTTTATAATCCCGTATTATATCTTCACTAGTTTTCTCTTTAGTAACCAATTTAACAGAAATACAAGATACAAACATTTTCCCAACTCAATTAAAACCATGTACGTGATAGTTTACCCTTTTTCATAAAGTTAAAAAACTTTGACATTGCTATAATTTAAATATATTTATATTTTTATTAAAAAAAAAAGTATTTGAAAATTTTATTTTGAGCGTTGGAGCAGTCTCTAATAAAAATAAATACCTAATTCTCACTACAAAATTATTTAGTAGTTTTTGGATAAGTAATTTAAAAAAAAAAAAATCTTTAAATCATGCCATACAAACTTCTAAACATCATTATAACTCAATCTAAATGCATCTGTACACGAAGACACATATAACACAAAGTTTATATAAAGTAAATAAAGAGATTAAACAAAAACTCATATAAATTATCATCATATTAATTTTTATCCTATTTTTACTTAATTTGCAAAATTTGTATGCGAACTCCTTCACACTTATAGGCTGTTTTGTCTCCTTATCTCTTGCAGACAGCTAACATTGTCTCTCACACCAAGCCAGGAGGTGGCACCCAGTTCATTAGGCCATCCCCCCACCACCTACGACAGTCTTCGACGTCATCAGGATGTTTCCTTTGTCTCTAGTCTAGCAAGCGGTTGCCAACATGATTTGTCGAGCGTCCCTCTTATAAACCCTGCCCTCTTTTTCATTCTTCGGGAGCCATGTTGGATTTTTCCACTTCTACGTTTTTTCATCTCTTTCATTTTTTTCCCCTTTTTCGTCCGTAAATTTGAACATCTTTATCTGGAACAAAAGTGGGCAGGGAAAAGGGCCGAGAAAAAAAGGTGTCACGAACTATTTAAAAATTAACAAGAAGACAAACGAACCCTTTTCCTTCATAATGGATGCTCAAAAGACTAGATGCTCATTACTCGACAATCTTGCTGTCAAAAATGGCAGGTACTATAAATCCACCATTGTTATAGTCGCTCTTACAATTTATAAAGAGAGAGAGGAAAAAAACTTACCGATATATTTACTAATTTAAAACAGCCATTATTTTTTATTCACGTAAGCACTATACAACATTTTTCTTCTTTTCAAGTACAAAAATATTGTTTCAATTTTTAAAAGTGACAAGCATCACGAAATTGTTAAAAATTTTTCATAAAAAATTTAAGTTTTTTTAAGTATTTTCATGAGAAAATTTACTTTCTTTACAATATTTAAGAAAAATAACAAAACTTTTAACATATTATATACATAACAGTTTATAAAGAAAGTAAAAATTCTAATAAAAAGAAACAAACATATAAATTATCATCAGTTTTTTTTTTAAATTCAATTTATGGAAAAAAAAGTTTTTTTATTTCACGTTGCACTATTTCATTCCTCTGAGGTAGGGGAATAAATGCAATGATAAGCATCAATATAAATCAAAGGTTGAAACATGGAAAAATGATGCTACAACTGATACGTTATGTCACCCTTCATAAAATGTCGTAACTTCTACATACATGGAAAAAAAAATCTTTAGACGATAAAACATGGATATAGGAAATAGAATGGCCGATGGAATGTCATAAAAAACCAAAGGACTTATTGGCATTATTAATATGGAAAAAAGACCATTGAATTTTAACTATTTATGACTAATATTACAGAGATAACAGAATTTATCAAAGACTATATTTATGTTTAAAAAAAAAAGTATTTGAAAATTTTATTTTGAGCGTTGGAGCAGTCTCTAATAAAAATAAATACCTAATTCTCACTACAAAATTATTTAGTAGTTTTTGGATAAGTAATTTAAAAAAAAAAAAATCTTTAAATCATGCCATACAAACTTCTAAACATCATTATAACTCAATCTAAATGCATCTGTACACGAAGACACATATAACACAAAGTTTATATAAAGTAAATAAAGAGATTAAACAAAAACTCATATAAATTATCATCATATTAATTTTTATCCTATTTTTACTTAATTTGCAAAATTTGTATTATCTCATTATTTATTCATTTTCAAAATGATTACCTTTCAATTTTTTTTTTTTAATCTTTTGTTCCAAGTAATATTTCAACAATAAACACTACCACTATCTATTATATCAAATAATTAATTACAATATACAAACTAATTTACATTAGCTATTTTCATTTAAACATGTCATTAAGTATTATTTACAATTTTAATTATGTATGGATGTCTATTATTTAGCTTTTTTATTTGTCTTATTAATACTCTTTTACAGTTATAAATTATTCCCGTTTATAATCCCGTATTATATCTTCACTAGTTTT
>KZ651595.1:271863-288139 GCA_001010745.2 Gerris buenoi | reverse complement strand
TTCACGATTTTTTTTTTTTTTTGATTTTTTATAAATATATTTATATCAGAACAAAATACGTGCATATGGATGTTTATTGAAGAGAAGAAAAGCATTGTTGTGACTAGATAATAATCCTGTTGATGTAAGGGCTTATTGATAGGTTACAGGATTGCGTTGTGTCAGTCCTAGACCCTAAGGGGTTTGGGTAAACGGGAAGTCCTATGATACGGGGATGGATTATTGACTAGGCCGAACGGTTCCATGTGTGGACTTGTGGCCTGGCCTTTACCTCCCTCACTTGGTCTCAATATATTGATTAGAAATCAAAGCTACATCGACACAAAAGCGATACTATCCATCAAACCAGCCCGGTAAATATTGATATTAACTTGGACTTGGCCTCCAGACTAAGAACACTTGGCTACAATAGCTTTAGCACAACAACCGTCGGCTTTTAGACCCCATGGGTATAAGCCGTATTAAGGACAAACGGAACACAATGATATACTAGACCGTTCCTTCAGGCACAATATTAAGTCGGTCAAGCATCTGCATAATTTCACAAAGTGATACGATTTACATGCATTAACGGTTCAATTACCCACTCTGGTCTAACTGAGCGTGAAAATCATTAGACCTTATCACTTCGGAAACACATCGTCAAGCAGAAAATGGACAATATTACAAACAAACTGAACAAACGTTAGCACAATAATTATACAAGTATAATAACTATATTTTATGGACTCCTCAAACAGGAAACAATTTTGAAAATAAACCATATGACGATACAGTTTATCAATAAGATAATTTTATAAAGTTATATCGAATTTACTCACAGTGAAACATGAAAAGGTACAAAGACATAAAATGATAACAGTATTTTTAACTTCAAGCAAAATTAAAACTAAAATGTCTAAATTTTAAAAAGTCCATAATTTTATTCCAAAGAAAGAAGAACCCAACTAATTTTTTTTTCTATTTAAAATTTTGTGGGTATTATTAAAATATAACTTAAATAATGAAAAATTTTCATTATCCAATTACATTCACTAGCATTAGTGTCTTAATTATTAATACCAATTATTACTAATAAAATGAATTATGCATTATTATTTATTTATTTTTTTAATTGTAGAAAGTTTTTATTTAAAACAATATTCATCACGTTCCATATAAATACAAAATAAAGAGAAGAAGAAATCTGCATTTTTATTCTGTTAAAAGGGCAAAAATTGTTTGAGGATTTAATAAAAAAAATCCGAATTAACTAAATAGGGAAAGAGAAAGAGAGGACAGGGGAAAAAATCTAAGCAAATTAAACCTTTTTAAATGTACTAACGTGATTGAATCTGCCGAGAATCGTACAGAGATTTCGATTGTACTTTCAGATCACGTAGCATACCTAAAAAAAGCCAAAATAAACCTAAAGCCCTGGAAAAAGGGACTTAAAAAACAAACAAGAAGCAAGGGAGTGCGACTACTTTTATCGCATTAATTGCCTCAAAAAAGCTTTCCTGNATGTATACCCTTCATGATGCATATCGTTGAAAAGCTCTTTAAGAGAAATGTAATTGTTGTATTTTTTTGTCTTATTTTCATATATCTCAGGAACCAATTGTACTAGAACCTTGAAATTTAGAAGTTTGCTTCCTTTTATGAAATTAGTAACTTTTGATAAAAAGTTTACCAATCGGGCATTTTGATTAAAGATGGCGGCCATATATATATATAAAAGTCAACGTATGTGTGTATGTTCTTTATAGAAATCTACAGTTTTCAGATCTTGATGAAAATTTGCACACTTGGCCTTCAAAGCAAGGGAAAAATCAAGGTCTACATGAATTTGCGAAATATAAATTTTGTTCCACAGGGGTAAGGGGTACAAATGTCAAAGTAATGAAAACCCTTCATGATGCATATCGTTGAATATCTCTTTTAGAGGACAGTAATTGTTGTTATGTACAGTATTATCATATTTCCACTTAGGAGGGGGGTAAAATTGAAACATATAGCTGTATCTATATATATAAAATTAAAGTTTTGTCTGTACATTGGTCAGATTTGAAAATTTGTTGGATACTTTTTCGTTTTATACATCCGAAAACCGAATCCGGCCTTAACTTTTTTCGTGTATGTATGTATGTATGTATGTATGTGTGTCTGTCGCCTCAGTCAGACTTTATAGGTGCAAAACTGGCTAAATGAAATCGATTAATTTTTTTTCAGAGGTGAGCGCAAACATGTTGTGCAATTTGTAGGCTTGGTTTCGTCAAAAAATATTGAGTAGAACCAAAGTTATTAAATATTTACTGGTGCAGAAGCCGTTTTGGGAAAGGCATAATACCTAGCTTGAACCCCGCGCGGAGCGCGGGGTTCAAACTAGTCTTATATAAAAAGAAAAGTATCCGTATATAATAATGCAGAACCTAATAATATTTAATGTGCGTTTTGAAGTTTGCAGTAAGAAGATTCTACAATTAAGAAAGGGTTTCTTTATACAAACGAGCCACCACTTTTGGCGGAGAGACGTGGTTCTTCGTTTCTAATAATATATGAAGTTATTTAAGTCGACATGTTAACGTAAGACCTTATTTTCGGTACATAAACAGTTTACGTAAAATAGCAATAGGTTACTTTATAAATAAAAGTGCAATCCCAAGACTATAGCTTGCCTTCAACATACTGGGATTAAAAATAATTAAAATTTAAAGTTAATCTTCACCGAAGCCAAAAGGGGGACAGTTTCTCAATAATTCATTATTTTAGTTAATCCCAAATCCCACACGAGTAGCGGGGTTGGTTCGAAAAGATATCCCCCTTGTTCATCTTAACTCAAGGATCCAACAGGCTATAAATCACCGATTAAATGTAGAAATGAAAATGTAAATGTATATTAGATAGTGTAACAGTGAGTTAATATAACAAAGGGAGCGTGGGGAAGGGAGGGGAGACAGTCGGACAATATGGTACGGAGAATTATAGAAGGGACAGGGAATATAAGACATTAATAACGTGACTCCACTCTCTTAGGGTAGGGCAAGTGTTAAGAGGAACAATGAGTTTAAGCGTCAGACTTTGATAATTATACGAGATAGAAACCGGCTACATAGGGATTTGGACCTTACACCCGATTAACTCTTAAAAGTCTCCTTGTACGTTTCACATGCTAAATAACCGGTGGAGGGGCCGAAAAAGAATTGGCGAGAAAAAAAAGGGTTAAAAAGGTGTTAAGTACGTTTCGACAATGTAATGAACATGATGCTGCTCAAAAGTCTAAAGAGATGAAAGGAAAGAAAAAAAAAATCCGAGATAGAACCTATTTCGTGAAAGTTACTATGAAATGTCGATCCCTATTTTAAGGGGGGGCTTTTGGCGATTTTTTCGAGCGTAAAAACGGCCAATAATACGAAGAACCTTCGGCCAATCGGTAGGGAAGGACCTCATTTGCATGGGTTAGATAGAAGAGATGCTAGAGGACAGGGCAACCCTTGAGAGAGATGCCGGACTGTATCGAGTCGACGCATCTCACACTGATTCGCCACGGGGCCTTACTTACTC
This sequence comes from Gerris buenoi, assembly GCA_001010745.2. NCBI lineage: Eukaryota > Metazoa > Arthropoda > Insecta > Hemiptera > Gerridae > Gerris > Gerris buenoi. The sequence goes on along the minus strand of KZ651595.1, from coordinate 284,596 downwards.
TCGACACGTACCCCAGACCCCCGTTGAAAATCTCCTCTCAGCTCCCTATTTTCACGCATCGGGAAATCGGATCTTACAAGCAAGGGATATGTTAACAATCGCTTGCCGTACAATAGGATATATTATGTAAAGAAGGGAGAATACACCGTATATGAAAAGGACATGCAAGAAAAGGGTGTTAGTAAGATTTATATACTGTATGTAAATTATGTGTCGCCTTTTCCAGTAACTTACGCTAAAAGATTTTGTTTTTTTTTAAAAAATACACTCCCAATATGATATATTATGTGTTTAATACACTGAAGTCGGTGATACCTGTAAAAACAGTGATTTAAATTAAAACACCCTCGAGGTAAAGCAAAGAATGTTTGCAGTTCATAAACAACTTTTATGAATTAGTTCATAAGTCTCGATATTTTTTACTGGTTATTTTGACAGCATACCTTATGCAAGTATAAATTTATTCACGGGGAAAGCAACCGAACAGCTAGAATATGATAAAAAAAAAAAACAACCTATACATGAAACACATCCCTGATTGAAACCAATTATAAAACAGGATATAAGGGTATTTTTTTAAAAAAAGATAGCTATTCTCATTATTTATTACGATGATTGCAACGAGTTAGATAAGGCTAGAAGTTTATTAGGGTAGGGCCCTTTATATTAAAAGATCTACAGATGAGAAGGGATAAAGTATAAATGAGTATAAGACCTTAAAAGGACCTTATTAACGTAAATCCGGCTCTAACGGTACCAGGAAAACAGGCGAAGAGGGGAAAAAAGAGAGGTGAAAAATATCACCTGCGTAATTGTCTTTTGGACGTGAAAAACTAGCCCTCTTAATATATCGGCTATAAACTAAACCGTTTGACCCACCCCTTATCTTTTAAAAAGAAAAAAGACCTAAAGCTTCCATGGAAAAAGGCACCCGATACTTACCTAAAAACCTTAAAGGGAGGAGAGAGAGAAAAAAGTATTTTCCCCGATTTTATTTAGAGCAAAAGAGGGGGTTAGAACGTGGAACGTTCAACGGTCCAATATTAAACTCTATAAAGATGGTTGAAGGCGAGGCGCAAGGCACACTCCTGGGTCCATTGATATTTACGCTAGCTTTACCCATTTTACTGTAACCCTTTTTCGTGACTCTACCCTGGTGGGGGTGTGTTTAAGAAAAGAAAATAATTAAAAGTTTACATCAAACCAGCTAAAACCTTGTTAAAGTCTAAACTTAATAACGACAAACGCACGTAGAAGGTAAAAAAAAGGAGTAAAATATACACATAAGAAAACATATAAATGGAGAAAAAAACAAACAACAAACTAAAAATAAGAAAGAAAATTAAATCCCATAAGAATTCATTACACAAGGAAACTTAAGGTAAATATTCATTTTTTATACATTAATATAAAAAGAGTAAGAATAATAACATGTTCATGTATAACATTAAAATAAATAGGTTTGAGGAAGGGGGGGGGGGCAGTATAGAAAGTGTTACAACTTTTGCCTTAAAGAGAGCTTCTAAGTGTGAACAGTACAATTATAAAAATATAAAAAAAAGAAGATATTACACTAAACATTAGATATTCGAATTTAAATGTATTATAAACAAAAATACTCGAAAAAATAATATCCCAATAATATTTCATATGAAAGAGATATGGAAATAAAAATGTGTATTATATATTTATTTTTAATTCAAGTTGATAAATTAATATTAAATAATAATGAAGGTTTGCGTAGTAATTTTTTAAATTTAAGTTCTATGTAATTTAATGCAAGTAATTTAAATAAAACATATCTATCTGTAATAAAAGGATTTGAAATTAGTCATTATTACTATAACTTGTGATAATTTAAAGTCTATCCAGTTTGAGATCTAAAAACATAAATTTCCAATTTTTATTTCATAAAAATTTACACTAATTTGGCTCACACAAATCCATATCACTATAATTAACAATTTTTTTTTAAATTTTGTTCCAAAACATTATGTGTCCTCTTTATACCATAACTACGGGCATACGGGCAGAATAATAAGTTTAATGCATGGAATTTCATAGCAATGGCATGGCCTAGTGGTAGCGTTTTCGCCTGACGCACTGGAGGTCGCTGGTTCAATCCCAGCTTATGGCTAATCAATTTTTAACGTTATAAATCATATAGAGGTGTGTCGTCGCCCGTCGGGACACTACTCGATTATATAAAAGATAATAACACAAGGTAAACTTGAAAGATATACAACAAGAGATTATTCCACTTATTGAACTAATTGGACCTATATTAATAACATAATGAGATTTCTACTATCGTATTGCGTTAAGCTTCAAAAGCTTACTGAAACTAGGCTTAAGGTTTTTAAAACCTAGTTTCTCAAATAGCCACTGTACTAAGATTAAATATATATTTTCTTTAGTTCGACAACACTAACGAAACAATATTGACAAATTATAGGTAAATAACACTGAACCTCACCATAACAATAAAGGAGTTCAAAGTAAAAACGCTCTAAAATTTAAGATAAAGAAACGAAAGAAAAAAATATAAGAAACGTTTAAATAAATATTAAAAACATACTAAACTACAAAATCTTTATAGATTTTATCATAAAAACAACTTGTCTACTTAACTAATTAGTATAAATGTAAATCTTCGAATAATGATCTAGAATCTATCTAAGCTAATTTAATCTATTTATCTATGTATCTAAACTATTCCAATTCTATAATAAAAAATAAAAATCCCCTCTTAGTCTATAATCACTTAACGAAGTTTAGAGTATAAAGCAAATAAAACCTTAAAACCATATTCTCTAAGCATCTCTAATAAATAATTTAAAAAATGTAGATAAGTGCGGTATTAATAGTGATTAAACTATAAAATTATAATTAAACGAGTAAAAATTGAACTGAACTAATCCAATTAAGCTTCTAATTTCCAATCAATTAATTTTTAATTAAAAAATTAAAAATGGAATTACATTATTAAAAATATTACTTCGATTTAATAATACAATTGGCATTTGGAGTTTTTGATTTTTTGACAAATTAAAGCTTTTTTAATTTGTTCGGACAAACAGGTAATTTATTTGATATAGAAAAGGAAACGCAAGTAAAGTTACACTATTGAAGATCCACGCTTACATCAAACAAGTTCGAATGTTAAGAAAAATGCTTTAATAATTTTCTTTAAATAAATACAGACGACTAATAATTAAGCACTTTTATATAAAACTTATTACAAGGGCTTTTTGGAAATAAACTTTTTAAATGTACTTTTAAAATAGAATTATTGAATTTAATTAGATGATAGAAATGAAGTAATGTTTGTGGTATACTTCATTCGAGCGGCACGCTCTTCATTCAACCATTCACAACTTCGTGCGAGCCCAAAAGTACCGGTGAATGTCAATGAATAAAGACATTTTTTGCCTTCTCGCCATCCCATTCCTTTTTCAATTCATACTTTAATTAATTGCCAATTAATATTCACCCTTACTCCTCCTATTCGAATATTTTAATTCTTAATTTAAATTCAACAGCTCTTCATTGCCAGAAGAGGAACCGGAACATGTCAACCGCAGGAGTATTTTGTTTTGGATCCTAATAATATCCCATTACAATTTTTTCTCCCATTAAATGCTAAATAAACATTCGGAAAAAAATTAATTAAAACCCAAGATACGTCAAACAAATTAATATTGCATAAGATGAGGAATTCACTTTATAATTAATCGAGTGCAAATGAGGTTGGTTTTTATTCCAGACGAATTCATTACTAACAAGTGTTGTCATATAAGAAATAATAATTGTTTCTCAAATAATAAAAGAATTTGCTGAATTAAGATATTGCTTCCGACGTTTCGCCTTTTTTATTAGAGGCATTTTCAGGGTAGAGTATGTTGTCCTGATCAAAGTTACAACGTAAACTGTAGGAGATAATCCTTAACACCCAGGTCGGATGATGTTAATATCTGTTGAAACAAGCAGTAGGTATTACCTGAGGCCTCGGATAAGGACATAAACTCAAGCCCATCTTCTACAGTTCACGTTACTTTAGTCAGAGCAACATGAACCACCCTGAAGATGTCTCCAACACAAGCGGTAAATCGTCGGAAACATTATCCACTAAAACGCGATCACCACCGAAAAACTTAGAACTTCATTGCGAAATTAATCGCGGAAGCCTAGCCACTAAGATTACATGTTACAGTTTACATTCAATGAAGATTTTAAAATTACTCAGTTTTTACCTTTTATTTTAAATTTGTGAATGAATAATGAATTTAATTAGGACTTAAATGCTCATCATTCATCATAAAACACAAAAATTTAAGCACTATTCTTGCTATTAAGTAAAAGGGCACATGCGGTCATTATGAAGATGACCTCGAGATATTCTGGTGCATTTTCTTTCCGACGGAAAGGGTTTAGTCACGTATTCTATAGCACACCGAAGAAGGAATTGAAAAAAAAAAATACTTCAGAAAAAAATTTAACAGTGGTGAGATGTGAGATGAAAGTCGGTCTTATTATATCAAAGATATTCAATGAAAAAAAACTTCCGATAAAGTTCCGGTGCGGTGAACCGTAAACTGTACACGAACTGCGGTATCGGCCATCTTGTTTCACGGAGGTTACCACGAAGAAAAATGGTTTCTATTGTGGGTTAAGAAAAGGTTCCTTTTTTCCTCCAAGGGGAAAAGAGATAATAGGGGAGGTCCCGGAAGTGATGAAGATGTGTCTCCACGCCAGATTTCAATCTCGGTTCAATTAAGCGAAGCGAGAAGTCGGTACATACCGAATTAAACAGTTGAATAGAGAAATTAAGGCGGAAAGTATGAAAATAGAAATCGAATTTTAGAAGGGAGAGAGAGAGGAAAAGGCGGAAGGGTTAAAACAATTGTTTAATTAAGGAGAGGGTTGAGGAAGAGTCGAAATCACAAGTCAGGGTGGATCCCGCAAAGAACGTGAACGTTGCCTGGATCCGAGAAACCAGACGAGGAGCAGATCTAACCAGATATGGAAACGACTCGGAGAAAGCCGAGGCAATTTACCGTGAGGGAGACTCAGAAGGAGTGTGACTGTTAGAGGATAATGGGTGAAACGAGGGTGAGGGCCGACTAGAAGTACGAGAGCGAACAGCTTCCCAGTGCCATTAACGACAGCAATGAGTGGGTAGCTTGGAATTAGGCTTGTCGTCAGCAGGTAACGTCGGATAATACGCATATTCTCTTGCCTTGCGAGCCGGCATCACCCCAACCACTACGTACCTTCCACTACGTTATTGTCCATAATTTTAGTTCATTGATTTTACTTTCATAAGCCAGGGCCGTACCCCTTTAAATGTAAAAGTGTAACGAGAATTCAAAATTTAATGGATCTCCAAGTGTGAATATATCACACAATTTTTAAGACTCAGGCCGTTTTCGGCTATCTTCTACACCTGGCTAACAGAACACAAAAACAAATTTGTCTACAACAGTAACCATACAAAATGTAAAGAGAACAATAAAAACGGTAATAATTGTTGATGTTACAAACGACTTAATGGTATGCTGGTACGAAAAATTCAAATTTGACTATGCGGATAAACGAATATCCATACATATTATCCTAAATAAATCATTTATTACAAAAGACCATAAAAAATATACATATCTATATATTATTAGATGTAATGATTAAAGAACGTCACCAGACATATGCTTGAAAAATGAGAAGATACTATTGTTTATACAACTACCGACAGTTAGCTGTGACCTAGTCATATGCGCTGCAAGTAAAAGATAAGCCGATAAAATTAACTGCATTTATAACAAAGGTAATTTATAGATAGAGAACTTTAAAGCCAGATGGGAATAGGCAACTTAACACGCCGTAAAAATGGTTTCCGAGGGAGTTTTATTAGAGGAAATTCATGAGTAGGATAGATGGAGAGAGGTGAAGGCGATGGCGTAATTTATACGTGTTACAAGGTTCTACATCTTAACCTAGCCCTAGCACACCTGTCCTCGTACGCTTTACCGAACAAAAACAAATAGCTTGTGGTCTACTAAGGCTTGCACAAAAAATAGCTGACTTCAGAAAAAAAGGAAGGAATAAAACATCTGAGTTAATAATGACTTTATACCTTGGGGTGTGAGAGGTTGGCAGGTAGACGCTGTCTTTATTATATTGGAAGGCCTTACAAATGGTTCTAGATAATACTCATTCCTTTATAGTAGGAAGATAACAAAAAAATAATATAGTATATTATTCGAGTGAAGGTATAGGGTCGGAAAAAATATTAGCAAGCAAATACGAATGCAGGTAGGGGTTCTAAATATCCAAGGTTCTTGAGGAGAGGAGTAAATATGTCAACGCCTGGTGGTCTTCAAATTCGGCCCTAAAAGGGTATGCGAGTTCGGACCTTTTTTTATAACATTAACTACCCAAAAACATATTGATAATATCCGACAGATAAGGGCGGATCATTTCGGCCGACAGGCGCCATATGTGAAGAGGCCCTCTCATATGGCGTTAAGCACACATTAACACACCCGACCTAATCGATACACCACGTAAAGTTCTGTAAGCGGTCCGAGAGCGGGAAAACCATTTATTCCCATCGGAATCTGTTGAAGTGGCGTCAAATAAGTTTTAGGAAGGGTGTTTTCTGCTCGCCGATAAGAACGAGATCGAGGGAGGGGGAGAGAAAATACTTGTTTATTTTATTATACACGAAAGCCTACGAAGTGGCTGTCGGAGGAACGCACCGGGAGCAACGGTCCGACAATGAGACTCCGTACCGACCAGATAAGCCCGATCCCCTTGTCCGATCCGCCCGACCCCCTCGACCATATTACCAGATAGGAATCGCAGCCCCCCACCCAATTAATATCCGGACTAAATAAGTGTTGTGCGCCGGTCCGGCGGGCCCCACGCGTGATTTCCTCAGCTCCTTGCAACCCTTCCAATCAGTGGGCCCGATGTACCTCCTAATTTGCACTTATCTCGTATTCAAAGGAACCTCTTCTCCACTCGCTCCTCTGATTAAACCGGACAAAAACCACCCTTCTCGGTACTTAAATAAACATGCTCCACACAAATTGCATCTGTCATCCGCACTATGAATTTCTATCATCGAACCTAATTTGAATAGTACACTAGAGCGTTGTCCTTTTAATAACAGCTAAAGTTTCCTAATGTTATTTCCACTATTTGATAAATAGCCATCTGTATATCTTCGTTATTACAAAAGACAGTAAACAAAGTAAAACTAGCGCTGCGATGATAGAATAAAGTTTCAAAAAGGTACACTCGAACATAATTTTTTACCTATATCATAAAATATATTTTTATTATTAATTAATTCTTCATTAAAGGATGAAACATTTAATTAATTTTAATTATTAAATTAATTAATTAAAGAATAATTAATTAAATTAAGCGAGTAGAAGTTTACCAGTTGATACATTACTCGTATATCTACCCCGCAGAGGCATTTAAGTTAAAGTTCAGCGAATAGCTAAGAAGTATTTATAGCTAGCATTCTTTAAGGGGAGTTTAATCTGTAAAGGGGTTGAGATGCAATTCTCAGTGAACTAGTGAACGGGGCTAGGTAGGAAAACTAAACCGCAGGAATTGTAAAGGGAAGTCGAAACACCAAGGAGAAATCCGCGGAGCGCATTTCTTGAAAGCAACTAAAACCGCAACCTCGAAATACTCCGATATTCTGAAAGCTTGTAGTCGCGTTTTAGAAAAGAGTACAATGTGGAACAGTTTCAGGGCTTGGGGTATCCGCGAGACTTGACGAGATGCGAAGATAACTAAAGGAATAACCGAACAATATCCTAACAGTAAATCCCTCGAATGGTGGTTTAAATTCCTAACATACATACATGTATTCTTCGTATAAAAGAAATCTGTTCTTGGAATAACCAAGAAGAAAATTAAACTATACTAGGATAAGGTAATTCGTTTGACAAATTCGATAACAGAGGTTAAAAGTCAATTAGTGTACCTAAATAGAAATATACTAAATACACGTACATACTTAAATTAACCAATAATTATTTAATATTATATTCACTCGAACATATTCGAATAGATAGGAAGAAAAAGACAAACCCTAGAGAGGGGTCAAACCTTCATCATCCGCACTATTAGCCTAAGGATAAACAAAGGGAACGAAAAAAAGTTCGATAAAGACATGGTGAGTCAGAGATAGAACTGGCACAAGAAACAAGGGTGAACGAATAAGAGGGGATAAGAGAGAAAACAAGAGAACACAAAATAACAATATTAACTTAACATAAACCATACAGCGGTGTAAGGTGAACAGGGCTTTTAGCGTCGTGGATCATAATGCATTTGTTTATTGCGTGTATACAAGTAGCGTTATACCAGAATCTAAGCGCACGTCATACGCTAAGACCTTCCTTCCCTAATATACTTCATCTTACTAAGAGCATAGAACACGACACCAAGTTCCTCTAAACCCTAATCGAGAAACCATTAAACAATATTATAATCAAGAACACACACGTACGTCAACATTAGTACAAAGGAGAATCAACATAACATAAAAAATAATAAAATACCAACAGATTTTTAGATTATAATGACCTAGAACTTTTAGATCGGAAGCTAGGCATTCTACAATTTAGACATTTATCTAAATACAATTTTGAATAAAATAAGCAAAACATATTTTAGAAAAAATTTATCTATTGAGCATTCCACCTTGCCCAACATCCAACATACCCCAATTGTCATTAATCTATTCTCACCGAAGTAAAGGAAAGACATACTTAGTTTTTCAATGGCTGTTAAAGTATTACATTAAAGGTGCCCACATGTTCAAATAGTTAAAACTTCTAAAAGAGAAAATCCTAATAGTGTTGACAAAATACCCATTATTATCTCTTCACCAATAATGCTATAACGCTATACCAATAATGCTATAACGCTATACTAATATAATAATGCTATAACGCTATACTAATATAATAATGCTATAACGCGAGAAGATAAGGGATGAATTTTGAGAAAATTCAAAAATATTCCCCTTTTAATTAATACACATTTAATGCGGTACTTTCTCCATTGACTGAGCCAACAATATTAATTATCAAATCACGATTTTATTGTCTTATAATAATTTATTTCTTTAAATAAATTTAGATATACGACCATCATTTAGCAAATTGAATCTGGGTTATTGTTCAGATCTAAGGTAATATTTACCCTTTACAAACATATATAACATGCATGTTACTGTCAGGGATTTTTTTTTTTTTTTTTTTTTTTTGCTCATTGGGTTGGAAGACTGATGTCAATGTATCGAAAACATCGATGTTTTGGGTATCATAGGTGTTTGTTCTTTCTTTCGATGTATCGAAAACATTGATGTTTACTAATCGATGTCCCATCCCTACTCCTTGGTCAGGGAATTGAACCCAGAGCTGGGTTCTCCCATCCAAGTTAGGACCATGTCCGATGCTGTTTAACTTTGATGATAGGAGAGCCAACTTTTGCCATATATGAGGCCATAATTTATTACAAATAGTAATAGTGCAAGAAATGTTATAACTTTAACATTTTTAGTAACTATTTTAGATCAAGTCAGTTTAGTAATACTTCTTAAAATTAATTAATATTTGTAGCAGGTAATTATTTTAATTTTTTCCTAATTAATTTGTTTACTAATACTTCAATGGGATGTCATTATTGAAGCTGTCAAATATTGACTTAAAATTTTGTTAGGTCCAAATGTGTGGAATTTTCTCAATTTTTACGGTAAAATAGCATGTTAAATTATTCTTCTAGGTTAGGATATTTATCGGCTTTGATAAAAAGATATATAGAAAAATTAAACGGTTGTGAAACTCGGACATGACAATAGTGCGCATGGAATCATTATTTTATTCTTTCCTGTCAGTAAATGAGTTCATCAGCAGGAAATAAAGCCCAGAATAATCAAAATTGCAAAAACAATGAGGATCATCCCCGAAGTTTTTGTGAGCACCTGTGCTATCTTTTACCATGCTTCAAGAAACGTGGATCTCCAGCGTCGTCTAGAGGCTCTAGTAAAAATTCAAAGCACAACTTCTTCTTGGAGAACCATTACATAATAAAATGTCCAAAGAAAAAGTGTTTTTTTAATAAAAATGAAACGAAAAAAGAATGTGATGAAGAGAATCATCAAAAGACTCCTGAAGTACGTGCATCAGTACAGGTAGACGACAAAACAGGGCACCATAAAGAAGTAAGATTCCTTGGAGCTGCAAAGAAACATTGTGATAGGGATTACCTCAAACTTCTCGGAATGGAACCTAATGATTACCTCAATCAGTTTTCATCTGTATTTATTAAAAATTTAAAATCACCCATACCTAAAGATCCTTGTGCCCTTCCTAAGAAATTAAATGTTTACGTGCCACCTAAGAGAAAATCAACCCGCAGCATAGCTAGTTTAAGCAGAATAACAGACGTCAGAAATGTTTTGCAATTTCATAGGCATGGTCGTCCTTTTTCAGTCAACAGATCTGTATCAAGTCTAGTAAAGGAGAAGTGTACTTCATTCCAGAAGAAAAGTGACAATTGTAATAATGGAAAAAATCAGGCTGATGGTACCAATGTGTTTTACGATGCCGTTTCTCCTAATTCTGCAGAATCAATTGAAAAGTTAGAAAATATTGTGATGAACCGGCATAAAAACGCTCTTATACCCTTGAGTGTACCTGACACTCCTTGGGAATGTATCGACCCACTTCCTTACCACAAATATGGTGATATTAATAAAAAACAAATGACCTCAAAAATCAAAGATTCCGATCCTGCTTTCAAAGAAAGTTTACAAGAAGAAAATCACCTGAAATGTGAGGAAGGTCAATCTGAGTCGTATGTGAAGAAAATAAAAAATTATTTACACTTAAGTGAGGAAAATAAGAAAGAAGACAACGTTGAGACTGATGTGAGTCATCTGACCAACTGTANTTATAGTAATCTTATCGGATATATACACACATACACACACAAATAATATATAGGTATATTATATTTAAAACACTCTTAGAAAATACTTTAACAAATTTAATCAGTTCTTTTAATTTTTTCCCTTTTTTTAATTTCAATTTTTTTTTTTTATAATTCCTTATCGTTCTTTTTCTTTTGGTATCCCATTATTTTTTTGCTTTTTGCTTGCAGCCAATTCTTGTTTGCATACTTAATGAGTTCTGTGGTCAATGTATATAGGGAGAACGAGGAGGGGAGGAAAAACTAATCAAGAGTCATGCATCAAAAAACTAGAACGGTCGATAATTGTTCATTATGAACAATTAGGCGAATTACTGTGCAGAAGGGAAAAAGGTAGTTATCGGTTATTGTTATAACCTCATTTGTTTTAGTTATATATACTTATCAAAATATATGTATTATATTATTACACACACACGCGCTGAATTATTTTCGAAAAAAAGCTTTTATTTGCGATTATAATCATATAATGAGTGTATCTTTTTGTTATTTACTTTTATCATAAATTTTTATAGCTACTTATTGTAATTTTTTTGTATACATGTACCTATAAAAAAAAAAAAACTTTCTTTTTTTGATGCAGGTCTTTAAAGTTGTTTGTCGATTTTTTTTATAAAAGATTATACAACAACTAAGATTAAAATGGACGTATGTCACGTCAAGGAAAAAAAGGCAAAGTCGAACCTATGATTAAGGCCCTCTCCCTTCTAGAAGGCCTATACCACGCCCTTGCTTGTCTTTAAGCTCTCCATGAAAATGCCTCGATCAATAAGTAAGAATTAAGGCCTTTTGTAGAAGTATATTTTAAATCATATCTTCAACTAACTCCTATTCGTTTTCTATAGGAGATTAACATTATTTAAGCATAAAAAAGCATTTAGGTATAAGAATCAAAAATTAAAACGACTATACTACGACAGAATTATACATATTATATAATATGGATATGGATATTATTCACAGAACTGAAAGAGACGGATTTTTAATCCAATATTAATAAATAATAATATTTATTTTCTTTAATTTCTGAACAGCATTTTAAATAGTTTTGGATACCATAAAGAAAATAACAGTAATTTGCGTATTTAAAGCGGTCACAGGAAGTTTTATACATAATTTCTTAACCTCGATTATCCCCAAGATTCCTATTCGTCGGAACACAGTTTAATTTATGTTATGCTATACATATATCCTATATAAGTTATCGTAATAAATATTTCAACAATATCGCTTGTGTAAAACAAAATAAGCCAAGTCCCACATAAAATGTTGCATACTTACTTGCATACCATTGCAAGTAAGTTCTATTAGGTCAAATTTATCTAGTATAAGAAAATTCTATCCTCTGATTCAAACATTTCCTTTTTGAAATTACTCAACACGTTTGGATTTTAAAAACAATCTGGCAATTACGCAGCACAAATAGGGCATATAGTTTATTGGAATTTAATTTATATTTTTCTTAAAGTTGTATTAAGTTCAGTTTTCTTGTGTGTCTTGTCAGAAAGTGTTCTCTACTAAAAAGCGCTAGTATCTAGTAATTCTTTTTTTTTTTTATTGCTTCCGAGCTTACCGAAGGTAGCGGAAGCTATGTGATCGTTCAGAAGAACGAAAAAATTTTAGGTCTCCGATTTCAAAAATTCCAAGACAGAAATCCGTTTCAGACATCAGGGAACATTTTTGGTTCCGTGTCTGTCTGTCGGTCTGTCAC
>KZ651595.1:227658-245093 GCA_001010745.2 Gerris buenoi | reverse complement strand
AGGGCTGAATGTGACTTGTATATAATTAGGTGCATGTGTTGCTTTAGGCATAACGTCATTAGACTGTTGAAGCAGTTGGCTTCATGTCTTTCTGAAAGCGAAATTAGATGGTCTTCTTTGAACCGGAAAAAATTGGAAATTCTAAAATTGTCGAGGATAACATTTTTTAATGTAAAGCCAAAAAGTCTTGCGTCATTTTGAAAAGGAAATTGGATTAAGAAAAAAGTATGGGGATTGGTGAAATCATTGATTTCATTAAACAAAAATTATTTTTAAATTACTTTTTTTGGAAAACCAATTGCTTAAAGTAAAGGGATTCATAATATTCTTTTCAAACTGTTTTCTTAAGAAAGAGGAAATACGGGGCGTGATCATAGACTATGTTCAACACTAAAATTAAACGGACAAACTCCGTCAAGCGGATGAATACATAAAGCAGAACAGGCAACGGATTATATTTGGATACAATCAGAGTCAAAACCGCAATCTGGCGATGAAATTAGACTAAACTAAGGCAATCAAACCGCAACCTGTCGGGAAACTAGCTATCTAAACAATTGTCGTTGCTAAGCGAGGGTTCTCCAAGGGGGAAATCTCGAATCAGGTTTATTTCATATGCAGATGAGGAACTAGAGGCAACCGAGCTAATAGCTCCCAAATGGTAGCAGCATGGTACAAGCCGTATGTGGAGGCAAACCCCCGCAAATTTGTATTACTAGAGTCAATCTGTCCGAATTGGCAGTGACACATACTTTATGAGGGTAATCAAACTCCGGTTTGAACAACCAACTTCTTCGTACTATAAATTATATCATGTGTGTTGCTACCAAAACAAAGAATAAAGTCGACTCTCACTGATTAGCATTGTTTTTATATAAGTAGTTAGTTTATACGACAAAATTAAGAAGTGTTATAAAGTTTCTTTCTTTATAGTATACTTTTGACTTTCACTTGAAAATGTTGTGATGAAAATTACTCTAAAGGAAAGCCTGAGCCGTGCTTTAGAACTTCCAGGGTTATCGGAATTGAGAGTATTGAAAATGAGGCTTAAAAGCAGGCACGAACCTATTGTTCCAAGATAGATACAAGTATTTAAGAGAATACCGAAATACTCTAAAAGTATAAAGGATAAAAAAGCCCTCTAATCCTCGATAAGTAGTGTCGGCGAAAAGAAGGGGGCTAGTAGAACAATGCGGAATTTGCTGGCTCGAGTGGCCGGCTCTCGGGTCGATGAGGGCTCGCGAGTAGGTGCGAGTTTGTCGCCTACAGGCTGTGACACGTCCTTGATAATAAATCGTAAGGTTTAGTTCACGAGTTCGCACGAGCAGAACCGAATTAGCAGTGGATTTAAGCGGGGACGTAGACGTCCGACGTCCATTGTCTAAGCTATTTCCATAGTAATTGCTCCGGCCATATTGGAAAGATCCTCTCACCTCTCGTTCGAGTATGATCAAGAAGCGAACATCAAAATACCCGCTCCCTTAACAGACCTGGAGAGGGTAATGAATTCTTGATTTAAATAACAACTGGAATTAATGTCTTAAGAATTAATTTCAATAATAAACGCGAAGGACTATTGTAATATCCGAGCTTCTAAACTCCGCGAGGAGAAAGCTGTTGTACCTGAAAACCGCCGCCTTCATTAACATACTAATAATTCGGCGAAGAATTTAAATACTATCACCGCAAGCTTGCATAAAAACCAAATAAATAAATAAAATAAAAACGGAATGAAGAAATCTTACGACTCAATTTAGCATCTCAAACACACAGGGTCTTACCTGCAACAGAAAAGCGTCCGAAAGCATTAATTAAGACATAGAAATAAATTAAAAGATATAAATCTCGAAGAATTGAACCTGCATCGGTTAAAAAAGGGTGATACTTCGATAAATTAAATAAAAGAGAATAAAAAAGTTCATCGACATATTCATTTTAGATAATTCATGGGGTATAACAGATGCTAGGATTAATTAAAGGACGGAATGAAAAAAATATTTAATTGAAGACATAAATCCGTCTGATATTTCGGATGAAGATATTCAATGCTTCGGAAATACATTCGGCTAAATCACTTTTTGTATTCCTTCAAATTATAATTCCTATTTATACAAAGATAACCCGTAAAACATGACGATGATAGCTTGATTCTTCTCCATTCTAATTGGGCTTTAGGCGACTGCTCCTGATCAAATAATCGTATAACTCAAGATATTCAGATCATAAAAAAAGTAAGTCGAGGAACGGATTCCAAGTTAGTAAATCATATATTTAAAATATTCAAGTCGGCCACCGGATGTAGCAGATTCGATACATACATTTGATTTTTTACTACAGAATAACTCCTTCTTCTTTTTTTAAATAATTGATCTATGTATATATGTATATGAAAAATTAAATCAATTTATAATTAATTAACTTTATCTCTAGAGTTTGATTCGTATTTACTTCTTAATCCAATAAAAAACAGAAACTATGCTCATTTTACGCAGGATCAATAATTGGAATAAGTAACTTCTACATTAGTTTCTTACCAATATTTTCAGAAGTACTTAATCGTAAACATGAAGCCTATTGTTTTATTAATAATATATTCAGTGATATAATTAAAAATAAAAGCAAATATATTTATTTATTTCATCTTTTATATGCTTAAACAAACTCCAATACCTACTAATTACATAAATATTTAAATTTAATCTTCTGTATACAAACAAATGTGATCTTTGATAAATAAGCAATTATAATCTTGAATAAATCGTCAGATTAAACATATGATTTAAACATACAAAAATATGCTCTAAAAAACTAATTTTTATTATTGATCGTTTGAGAAAATATTATAAATAAAGCCCAATTAGATGGAAATATAAAAATTAAAACACAGAAGTCGAGTTAAAATATTCAAAAGAATTTAAGTGTCATAAATCACCTGACTGTCACACAAATGAGCCGTTTCATAAACCCTTTTAAAATATAATCTTCTAAATAATCGTTCTTTAATTATGTTTTCCTAATAATGTTCTATTTTCGTTACACCCTGTTGAGGAATGAAAAAAAAAAAAAAAAAGGAGAGGGATGAAATTTAAAGGGATATTTTAAATGAAGAAATCAAGAGTAAAAATAAACAATCTTTTTATATAATTGAGTAGTGTCCCGACGACGGGCGCCGGGTTTATTTTGATTTATTTGAGCAATAAGGAAAGCAACATTTAAAAAAGTATTCATATATTTGTAACCTACTATTCAGCAGCTTTCATTTGATAACCCACTCGAAAATAAAAAAAAATATAAATTTTTGAGTTTACCACATTTTTGCGAATTGCGCATGCGCATATTTAATTTTTCACTTTTGTGTATTTCTCCTGTGTTTGTGCCCGAAAGTTACGCTAGTGTTTTAAATTTCAGCTTTTTAGCTTAAACGGTTCGGGCGCTATGAACCAAAGAGCGACGGACGGACGGCCACATCACCTTCGGCATAATGGTTTTGAGAAGTATCTACAAAACCCTAATAAAAGCACAATATAACTAACTAAATGGTTTATTTTTAATATTTTTCATAATCTGCATGAAAATCTGCAAAAAAAAAAATTGTTTTTTTTATGATATTGTTTTTCTCTATATTTCCAAAAATTATATTCAAGGGTTTATTTAGACCTCATTCATAAATTACAAATTTATAAAATTTTAACCACCTCTTATTTAAACCTCATTAATTAATTACAAGTTTATAAAATTTTAAGAATATTTCTTATTACCTATTTATTTTCTCTATACTCAATAATTTATACTTGTTTATATATTTATTTATTTTACACAACAGAAGCTTTAGTTTAATCTCTTACCCCTTATACCCCAGATAAGAGTTAATGGTTTCGGCTTCACTCCCTTTGAACGAAGAGAGGGGGGAAAATAGAAGAGGGGGGTAAAAAAAAATTATTATTTATATGCGTCAAAAAAGATATGTTTCCATAGATAAGTTGAGTAAAAAAAAAAAAATGCGGACTGCAAAAAAAAGTCGTTTCAATAAGCGTTAGTGTTAGCCCTTTGGATATTTACTGCTTTGCAGTGATTGGTGGATTTTTTCCCTCTCTCTCTCCCTACATTGTCGGGGGAAGTTTTAGAGTACAGGGCACAATGAGTTCTTTTTATTTATGTGTTATGTTGTTTGTGTACCAAACTCAACTTCACCTACGTCACAGATTACTACAGTTTTTTTCCCACCTCTAGTTCAAGAGAAAACCCGTATATATAAAAGCCAAATGTGGGTACTGCGAGTATGGTAACTCTTTTTATCGGCAAACCTTTAACCCCTTTTTTTCGCACAGTTCCCTTAAAAATGTTTATTTAAAATTAACAGCCACGTTTTTTTTTTTTTTTGTACACCCTTAATAACATACCAGAAGGTTTTTCTCGTTTTAATCGTGTTTTTTTTACGCTAGTGGCCAGTAAAAGTCCTGGATTTTCTACGGCGAAAAATCTCTCAGCTCACAAAGAATTTTAAGATCAGTATCTAGTCATTAAATTAAGTCCCTAGAGAAAAATCCTAAAAAACACGAAGTACAACATACACAGAACTAAAGCCTCGAAAAAAAAAGAAAACAATAGGCCTATTTGAACCGCTCGGAATATTTTATCTTAAAAGCACTTTAATCCTTTGTTTAAACCCTGCGAAACAATGTTTTTCAGGGGGGTTGAAAGCCCAAAAGCAAAAATTGTTTATCAAGATTTTCATTTTATTTTTATTCTCCTCCTCCCACCTTAAAAACCCTGGCGGAATCCTAAATAAAGAGAAAGAAATGGGTAAATGGGGTAAGCGTACTTCTTTTTCCTTTAAAAAAAATCTATTATCCATTATCGATCTTGTATTAAGTGCATAGAAGTGTTTATTTTACTTGAAATACGCTAAAAACCTGACAGTAAATCCACTTTAAAAGACTTTAGAACTAATCTCGTTTAAATTAGACACACAACAGATAAATATAGAATAGGCAAAAGAAGTTTTAAGTTTACTTCATTCAAAACTTAACTGTAAACATACATTACTTCAAACACAATAGAAGTTAGTTGATCGTATCTACGATCGATCTTTTACATATTTTTTAGAGAATAAAAATTTAAAAAAACAAAACTTTTATGCAACTGATAACTTCCCTAATAAAATATTGCTTTGTTTTAAAATAAAACGACAAACTTTGCTTTTGTTTTTCTTTTCAAGTAGCTTCGGTTATATATTATAAATCACATAAGCTGTTATAATCATGTAATTGTTCATTATGAGTGTTTATAAGTATAATTATATTCATTTTAGGTCATATCAAAACTAATACTCAAGCGCTAATAAAGAATAAAAACTAATAAATAGATAGCTGTAAAAAAAAGAGGGTAGATAAATAGTTATATTTAAAATGTAAATTACAAAACTCGAGTGGAGAGAAAGAAGCTTGATTTAAAACTCTATAGCTACAATTAATTCTTTTGCTTACTATGCATAATTTATAAAGCGAGTCAGGGTTGTATATAATTGCCAACTGTGGGGGGCCTAACAGGACTTCTAGTTACACTATATTAATATTTCTTAGGGTAGGTTAGACGAGATGAAGAGGGCAGGGAGGGAGAACGAATCAAAACGCGGCAGATGTAATGCCAGATGATGTTTCTGGATGCAACACGAGACGACCATCAAATGTCAAACAGTCAGCGTATAAGCGGTACAATAAATATAACATTGTGTTCGCCGAGCGAGAAATCAAACTCATAAGGCGGGGGGGGGGGGCTCCCCAAGGCAGACAGGCTGCACAGATCTAGAACGAAATAATTTTATACGAGAAGGATAGCTTCGGCACCCTTCAAAAAGGGCTAAAGTTATCCACTTCCTGTAAAAAATAGAAATTCGGCTAGCATTGGATATTAAAAGACTTGGGTGGGTTGGCATTCAATGGAATCAATCGACCGTGCATTCACTGATACCAAAAATACCATGTATAAAGCCTGAAAATATCCGCACCAAAAAATTGTTCTCTAATATAAAAGATATTTCCAACAAAAAAAAGGATAGTGAGATTTTAAGCGAAGGATGAACATAACTTGTTCACAGTTGTCAACTATTTAATAAAATTATTACGTGGTTTTAAGCATACAAGAGAATTTCAGAAGGAATGGAAAACGAGAGGGGAATTTAAAATGCTAATAGGGATCGGTTGGTTCCGTCGAGTAATACGAGTAGGAATACAAGCTTTAATAACATACATGTGGGATTGATTAACAAATATCAGTACTCTTTATAAGACAAGGCGTATAATTTAGTTATACTTAAGGGTATAATGAAACTGCCAGAGCGCTTCGGATCCAGTTAATTGGCTGTTTTAAAAGTACAAGTTTCGATCTGGATAATATCAAGGTTCCGTGGAGTAATGTCGGGGCAAAGAAACAGTTGTTGATATTACTAAGTGAGAATAACTAAAAGCGCCTTAAGAGGAATAACGAGGTACTCACTTTTTTAAAAAACCTCTTCCGACAAAGACTGTGAAAATAATTGGGTAACATGCTCGAAGGATATTTCGCCTGTAAAACCGGTCATTCGAAACCCTTCGTAGAGTAAAAATCGGGACTCGTTAAACTGAAAGAGGGATCGGGGACGGAATGCGGTCGCGCGAAAGAAAAACCTTCCGGAGAGGTTTCAAGAAGAAGAAGACGGCGTGAAGTACGGGAAAGGGTTGAAGATAGTCCTCCTCGTCGAGTCGGTGACGAGAAAAAACTTGGAGTCCGACGGAAAGGACGAGAACGGCCAAACTAAGGCTAATTAGTCCGAAACCGGTCGAAAGGATCCCCAACTCCAATTAGGAGAAGCGTTTAGCGATGTGCCGACCTACCTGGACATCCCGTCTCCGAGACGTTCATCTCAGACGACGTGGTGACTTGGGAGGCATTTCCCTTCAAAAAATACAGCCTTCCAATAAATCTTCCCAATATCCTTTTCACTCGACCTGTTGCTCTCTTTAAAGAAACAATTCAGAACGCCAACATTTTAATATGAATAAATCAAATAAAACAATCTGTCCACGAGCAACATTGCTAACCTTTTACCTACATATTATAATTAACATATCAAATNTACTAAAAATAAAAAAAAATCAAGAATACATGCTATCCACTCAATTTATTCATGTATTTTGTTCCTTCACACGGCATTTCAATACCAAAAAGAAAAACGTTCGGACACAAAAGTTATCTCAAATTACAGAATGAAATACCCAATTAAACGAGTTAATGACTTAATTACTTAATTCTCTTTTTTTAAAAAAATAAGAGACGAATTTTAATTCTTTAAACGTATATACCAACAATGAAATATACCATTTTAATTATATATAATTTACTTTGATATTTTATCATTTTGTTAAACTTTTATTTTCAGAAATCTAACAATGCTAATTTATTGAACACGAATAAAACAATTTCGTTTAATAACTTATGAAATCATTTTCTTTTTAAACCGAGAAATTAAGTTGTCTTTAAAATATTTTTTTCTAATTTTCGCTAACAAAATAAATCTCTCGTGTAGATTTTCTATAATTAATTCCTTATGTTTTATTAGTGATTTCATGTTCTTATAGTTAGTCTTTAGGGATGAAAATAATTTTTAAAAAATTTTTAATTCATTAATAATATTTTTTTAACTAACGACTATATTTTGCCCATACCTGGGCATCTACATAAGAAAAATAAATTACCAATAAATCTCTCTCACTTTAAATGTTTTAGTCACTATGAACTAAAATATTACAACTACTTAAAAGAAAACTTCCTAATTATTTTTCCTCACTACCTATAGTAGGAAAAGTATTGTTTTTTATTATTTATTCAAAGATTTGAAATTTGAAGTAGACAAATTGGTTGGGGAAAACGATTTTTTTTTAAAAAAAGACACGTCTGATTCGAATTATAGAGATTTAATGAGTTTTACCAATGATGAAATGCCATATGAGAAAATTCCATAAAAATGGCACGATGTTAAATATTGTACCAGACAGTTAGGATCAAACAGGAGGTAGCTAATTTTCACTTTTTAGAACTATATTTTGCCACAAGGAGATCTGAAGTAAATATTTTCTAAATTTTATATAAAATGTTATCAGAGCTCCAAGCAGACTAAAACCGAATTACTACTATTCCGTATCGTCTATAATCAATAAATATCACCTATTTTAGACACATGATCATAACATAATTACTTAATAATAATAATAATAAGTACTTAATTAACACATCGAGTAGTTAGGTAACATGGGAGATCCTCAAGTTGCAATGAGAGTACTATTTAAAATAATACCTAATGATATTTCTGTACTTTACAGATATATTATTCTGTTATTTTTCTCTAGCAATTGCAGAAGAGCTATTATATGCATGTATATTATATTATATGTATGTATGCATATACATATAATCACGCTTTTAAAGTAGGTAAAATTCATATTATCTTTAATAATATTTCTTCTTCTTTTCATTTTTTTTTTTGTTAAAAAAAGTTCTCAACTCTTCCCCATTGTGTATATTCTAATTTAGTATGCATATTGTATGCAGATAACTTATTTATTAAAGTATGCATAAATGATTTCCGTAATTCGCACATTTAAACTGTTGAACATTAAGGCATTAGAGTATAAGAGAATTAGGCGGGCTCGGTAACAATACTCAATTCGTGTAAAATCCATTCTTCATTCTTTATTAACAGGTACATTATTAAAGAGAGTACATTATTAAGATATCTCATACACTGTAATTAGAATACATAAATTCAAGGCTATGTACCTCTAAAATACAAACCTCTACAAGCTCTAAGAACTTAATCATTTTTCTCAAATAAATGAAAAAAAAAAAAGAATAAATAAATGACCAAACTAGACTCGATTTAATTTTTAACATTTAAAAAAATTACCTAAAATAAAAAAAAATCAAGAATACATGCTATCCACTCAATTTATTCATGTATTTTGTTCCTTCACACGGCATTTCAATACCAAAAAGAAAAACGTTCGGACACAAAAGTTATCTCAAATTACAGAATGAAATACCCAATTAAACGAGTTAATGACTTAATTACTTAATTCTCTTTTTTTAAAAAAATAAGAGACGAATTTTAATTCTTTAAACGTATATACCAACAATGAAATATACCATTTTAATTATATATAATTTACTTTGATATTTTATCATTTTGTTAAACTTTTATTTTCAGAAATCTAACAATGCTAATTTATTGAACACGAATAAAACAATTTCGTTTAATAACTTATGAAATCATTTTCTTTTTAAACCGAGAAATTATGTTTTCTTTAAAATATTTTTTTCTAATTTTCGCTAACAAAATAAATCTCTCGTGTAGATTTTCTATAATTAATCCCTTATGTTTTATTAGTGATTTCATGTTCTTATAGTTAGTCTTTAGGGATGAAAATAATTTGTAAAAAATTTTTAATTCATTAATAATATTTTTTTAACTAACGACTATATTTTGCCCATACCTGGGCATCTACATAAGAAAAATAAATTACCAATAAATCTCTCTCACTTTAAATGTTTTAGTCACTATGAACTAAAATATTACAACTACTTAAAAGAAAACTTCCTAATTATTTTTCCTCACTACCTATAGTAGGAAAAGTATTGTTTTTTATTATTTATACAAAGATTTGAAATTTGAAGTAGACAAATTGGTTGGGGAAAACGATTTTTTTTTAAAAAAAACCGACACGTCGGATTCGAATTATAGAGATTTAATGAGTTTTACCAATGATGAAATGCCATATGAGAAAATGCCATAAAAATGGCACGATGTTAAATATTGTACCAGACAGTTAGGATCAAACAGGAGGTAGCTAATTTTCACTTTTTAGAACTATGTTTTGCCACTAGGAGGTCTGAAGTAAATATTTTCTAAATTTTATATAAAATGTTATCAGAGCTCCAAGCAGACTAAAACCGAATTACTACTATTCCGTATCGTCTATAATCAATAAATATCACCTATTTTAGACACATGATCATAACATAATTACTTAATAATAATAATAATAAGTACTTAATTAACACATCGAGTAGTTAGGTAACATGGGAGATCCTCAAGTTGCAATGAGAGTACTATTTAAAATAATACCTAATGATATTTCTGTACTTTACAGATATATTATTCTGTTATTTTTCTCTAGCAATTGCAGAAGAGCTATTATATGCATGTATATTATATTATATGTATGTATGCATATACATATAATATGTATGTAGATATGTATATTCTATTATATGTATGTATGTATATTCAACTTGCTACATACGAAACATTGAGCAGTCTTTTTTCGAAATACATATTCTACATACTTACATTGGAATCACTTTATTTACAGACAAATAAGATACAATACTACTACCACACTTATCTACTATGTGCAACGCAGTTATTTCCACAAAAAGTCATTTTTTTAAAAAAATAAATAAACTTGAGTAAAATTTTAGTCACTAAATTTTATTCACTACAATAAAATTTAGTTATTTAACATTAACGAATAATTTTAAGTAAGAAATTGCTTATTCAGCGTATTACAAATCTTCAGGTTTAAAGTTAAAAGGCTAGAAATAACTTTATTAAAGTTGTTATATTTTTCAACGATGCAATAAGATAAGACAGGTGAAAACTAACTTACCCTATAGGATAGTTTATTAAGTTGTTTTTTAAACAGATAATGCTAGAACTTGGGAATTTCTAGTACCTGAAAACCTTATTATGTATCCTAAATGTACGAGTACCGCCTACACACCTGCTTTAAAAAACCCCATTTTGGGCAATTACCTTACTTCATTTTTTTTATCTATAGTCTATCCTCATGTTTAATGCAAGGAGGGAAAAAATTGAGGGCGAGATAGAGAAAAAAATGAATAAATAGCCATGTACCTTAAAAAATTAAGTCATTATAAGAAATGAAAGATCTTAAAAAAAAAAATGTAATAAATAACAAGAAAAGGAAATGTAAGCCAATTATTAAAAAAAAGAGGAAATATCATTTTCATAGATTCAAATGAAGATAAAATAGCAATTCCGTAGAATGGGTAAATATGCAACAAACGATTGAACAAACAAAAATAAGAACAAAATAAACGAAGAATGATAAAAAGTACGAACAAGCGACATGAACTCATTTCAATACAGAAAGCAATAAAAAAAAAACCTTAAAAAATGCTCAAATTACAACGAAATGGAGCGATATCTACGGTATCATATTCATTTTTACAGAAAAAAATTAAGTTATCAAACGATTTTATTAAGATCAAATCATAAAATACACAAACGTTTTAAAAAACGCTAACAATCTTGTACAATAGAGATAGATAAATACAAACAAAAAAAATCATAAATTAATCTTTTTTAGACAAGTAAAAAAAAATTGTAAGATCTAGATAAAAAATCAAACCTACACTTTAGAAAAAAATTTTTAAACCTATCTAAAAAAAAACAACAACAACAACAATGGTGTGTTGTCAGTCATATTTACAATTCTAACTAGATACAAAGATAAGGCATCAAATAGAATAAGAAGAAGGTAAAAAAATATGACATTATACCTTCATCTATTCTAAACGGAGTGGATGGATTTTTGACGTTATCTTTTTCAAGAAATTGATCATGTGTAATACATTTAGGAAATGAATATTACCTTTCCTTTTATTAATGAAAATAGTATATGTAGTTTTTTCCCCCCAATTAATATGAGGTATTTGCATAATAAATGAGACGTTTTAATGATATTGAACAAAACAATACAATAGTTTAAGTGTGATTTCTCACAAGATGAATTAGCAGAGAGATTGAGATTAAAATACGAATAAGTTAATATAAGACTAACAAATTAGTACAATATATATAGTTAACACAAATGTGTTTTATTCTTGTACATTAAATATATTAAAATTTTTGGACCTTTCCTGGAGGTTTTAATGTCTATAATAATTACTGAATCGTTTAGTCCTTTTTAATTATACAAGAAATTAATATTACTTTTAAAAAATACATATAATAATAATGTACAAGAAGTACATGGCACATTAATTTTAATTTTAATTTATGGTAATATTATATTTGTTGTTTAACTTCAATCCAATTAGATTTCTTTCCACGCCTCCTGGTCTGTCTGCTGTCTTCGTACTTAATTCATCCGTTAAAAATAAATTTACTCTAATAACATTTATTAATGAACGAACAACGTGAATTTAACTTTTTTATGCGTATATTTGCGAATTTAGCGGTATAACAGTTTATCCGGTACTAGATATGATTAAAGCAAAAGATATTTCATAAATTTCCGAGGTACCTCAGAGTAATTTTATTTTAAAAATGCAAAAAGCAATTCATAAGCCAGAATTTAGATTAAAATAATATTACATATTATCGAATAAATACATAATCGATGTAATTCTATAACAACCCAAAACTGTCTGATTCAATTGTTTCCCTAATTTTTATTTAAATCTGTTAAAAGTATTTTTTTTTTTACACGAATAAAAGTATCAATTTAGCAAAATTTAATAAGCACAGGAGGTTGAAATTAACCTGGGGCTATCTGAGGGCTACTTTCAACAAACCAATTTTTTTTTTTAAAAAGTAAGATAAGAAATTATGAAGATAGAGGTGTAAATGAGAGTATGCATGCGCATGTGGAAGAAAAACAAATGGACTCAGAAAGTTGAAATATATGGGAACCAAAAATTGGCTAACACACAGAAAAAATATACCGAAAATATATGATGCCCTATATTGATTTCTGTTTTAAAATTTTTGTCATCGGAGACATAAAATTAGTCCATTCTTTAGAATTAGAACTATGATATAGCTTTTGTTATCTTAGGTAAGCATACATCTATTTTCTATTAAATAAAATAAATTATATGCTTAGAAAGAAGACTGCATTTAAATAGAATTAACTCAAGACTTATTTTTAACTTTATTTGGTCTTCAGGAAGCTGTTCATTAATGTTTGCTTAATATACTTGATATAACTCTACCAGACTAGCTTAATAACGCAATTTCTAAGGTCTCACATAATGATCTCAATAGCAGCTGCCTTGAAAATGGTCCTTATAATTGGAATTCAGGAACATCAGTATGTTCTCTAAAATAAAAAATTACGTGTAAGAATGTGGAATCATAAGTCTTCAATAGTTCATATCTATCATTTCTTTTTACATATTAAGATTTAGCCTTAGGTCAAAAGGATGAAGAGTTGTCACCTTAACTAATTTGATCATTAGTGTAAAGCTAGTACCTACTAAAAATAAACAATATGATTATCCAATGTTTAGAATATGTTTATAAATCAAATAATTCGAATTTATAATTATTAAAATTTTTGAATTTAAGTCTTCAAAAATTTAAAATACATTATAGTGCCCACGATATATATATATATATGTACATATATTACTTATATCATTAAACTACCTTCCTATTTTGGAGTCGTTAAAAATAACCAATGAAGGATTAAAACAATTTTTTATCACATTAAATATTATGATTACAATTTATCAACGTCATTTTTACATTTTACATTAAAGTAATAAAGGTTATATATATGAGGTTATTTATATTCCGCATTCATAAGCAGTGGTAACTTCTAACGGTAAATATGAAGTAGTCATAATTATATTTATATTGCGCGTTTTAACGTTTTACGAAAAATCATAAATCAAATAATGCTATAGCTATGAAAATTTGAATGAAAGTGTTTCGTCCTAGTTTTATGAAACTTGACCAGTATGCGTCAAAAAAAGTAAGAACGTGTAGAGATGATTATAACTGTTTTGTAAGATATTGTTTTTGAAATTTATCCTAGATTGCTTTAAAAATCGAAACTTTCGTATTATGAAAAAAACTCTTTTTAGTTAGTCGCTTGCTATAGCTATAATAAGTTATTTGCGTATATATTAAGTAAATATGCTCTTCTTGAACAAAACTAGACTAAATTATACTTCGACTTTGGCATATCATAAAGTAAACAAAAACAAACATAAGACAAAAGGATCTGATTGGTTGTCGCCACAATCTTTATACGATTCCAACCAGATATTTAATAATTTTGATAATTGCATATTATGTGTTGGAACAGTGTTGTAAACAAACAAAAACAAAAACAATAACTTTTTACACTTTTATTTTTATTTATTATACAGTATTTTCGTGACTAAAACCTATATATATCTACATATATTTTTACACATTATTTTTGAAAGATATAAATTGTTTATTTATGCGAGGTTTCTTCGAGGTTAAATCGAGGCTGCAATAGTTAACATTCGAGAAGCAGTAGTAATTAATCAATTACCAAAACAATATCAAATTTCAAAATGTTCTTCGTAGTTTAGATCAATGTAACACACATTTCATAAAACAAGCAAAATAAGGCTATCCATGACAAATAATAATAATTTTTACCAACAGAATCTTGCGAAAATAATGAATATATTAAGGTACATAAAAGATAAAATATTAAGTAATAATTTAATATTAGAAAAGTCATTAAATTAAGCCATTTCTCAAATATTACACATTGTAAGTACAACCGGTTTCTTGGTTGATCATTTGCGAAATAACATCTTGAAAAACAAGTTATTTAAGCATTTTAATTTTTTTTAAATATTTAAATTATTTACATATAAGCACGCGCGTATATATATATAACATAAAATATATATATTATGTGTCCATTTTAATACATGGTATGTACTTTAATATACGTATACTATAACTATCTATATTACATATCTAACCCTCAATATAAATATAAAAATTTCTTACTTTAACCTAAAAAAATTTATATATTATGCAAAACTAACTCAGTGATGCAATAGCCCGTAAAAGACCAAGGCTTGCCAATAGGTTATAACTCTACAAGTAATAGATGACACATGACACGGTGTTAGTTCGCTTCATCGTACAAAACTACGAATCCAGTTTTCCATTATACGAACTGAAATATTATTTATAAAAAAGAGGTGTTAAAAAACTTTCACTGCATACTTTATCGCGAGTATATATTCCCAACAAATTAAATTCTTTAAATGTTCCTCGTAATATATAACTATATTTAAAAAGAAGAAGAAAAAAAATCAATATTGATCAGTTGAAATTTCACTAATTGGACGTATAAATATCTCTAAATGAATATCGAACCAAAAAAAGGTAAACGCAATTTTGAACAAATAATTTAAACTTTTTCTAAAAAAATAAATAAAAAGAGAATAAGTAATTTAAGAACGTAGTAAAAAAAATGCAAACGAAATAATTAATAGTGCTCCTTCTAAAATGAAGAACTCTAAAAAAGAAAATATAAGTGAGATCTAATTAATGGATAGTAAATAATAATAACGTAATTGGATGGTTTCGCACTATGTAATAAAAATGTTTCAGAATTAAGGAGGAATTATGGTCAATTATTGCTCATTCTCTATACATCATTTCCTTCCTTTTCCCTTTTATTAAGGCACTATATAAAAGAGAATGGAGGGCATAAAAAATAATTAGAGCAAAATTACTTTTTATAAAAAATAAAAACAAAAAAAACCCTTATTTCGGAGATAGATATGAATTATAGGAATGTCCGATTTAAAGAATTATTAAAACCATTAAATTATGGACTTTTTACCACTTTCAATTGCAACTCGGTAAGATAAAAATCATACATTACCCTTCAATTAATGGTAAAAAGATTTGAGTTATGTAACGATCTAGTTATTCTTAATTTCAAGTAAAAAAAAAAGTATTTAAAAAGTTGTTTGCATAGTAATTCAAGTTAAGTTGTATAATCATTAAATGACATGGGAACTAGAAGATTGTAATGTTTCATTAGAATATTATTAACATAATTCACAATTAATAAGCTTATTAACATAAATATTAAGGTTTTTTTTAGATTGTTACTCCCCTTTTTTTTAGCATATATCTCTTTGACTAAATAACTATTAAGAGAAAGGAATGTTTAGTCCAATGTACTTTGAGACAAAGGAATATCACACGTCTGTTTAACAAAGGGGAGTAAATATCTAATGTTATTTGCTATATCTAAATTATTGTCTAATTTGTGTTAATTGTTTCTCCTGTTATTTTTTTTTAATCAAAGTATAATATTTTTAATTGAAGTATAAATTTAGCAAAAGTTAAAGAGCGCAAACGGTTGGTTCAAATTATTCTAGGGCTATCTGCGGGCTACTTTGGATAAGCTATAAAAGTTTCATTAAAATCAGATCAGTACTTTTGAAGATATAGGTGTAAATAAATGCAGGTTTGTGCGCATGTGGAAGAGAAAATAATAATTATGATCTAGCATCCAAATTTCATTAAAATCAGACGTGAAGTTTTTAAGTTACAGCCATGGAACCGAAAATGTTTCCTCACCCTGATTAGTGAAACGGATTTCTGTTTTTGAATTTTGAAAATCAGAGAAAAAAAATATTTTCGCTCTAAGAACGACCACATAGCTTCCGATACCTTCGATAAGCTCGGAAGATATATAATTATATGCGAGTATTTTTCCAACAAATTTAATTTTTTAATTTTTATTGTACTAGCGTAAGAATTACGACGCGTTCAGTCATAAGACGGAAATAATCAAAAGTGGAGATGATAAACATTATGACTGTATCATTAAAAACGCTTAACTTTTATTTCTCCAAGTTTACTACGCACATTACCACATTAATTAATTTGCTATAAAGAAATAGATGTCAACAGCAAAACAAAGTAAATTATGACACTCTACAAGAGTTTTTATTTTACGCTGAAAAAAATAAAAATCTAGAATTTTATTTGTGTAAAGCAATAGAATGTTTTTCGTAAATTACTTGTCGTTAGTTCCACAAATAACTTCTTTTTTTTATTCTTGGTCTTGATCTCTTTTTCCCCATCTTAAAAGTATATCAGGCTTTTATACTTAAGTGTTAGTATTGATAAAAGCTGTTTCCAAATAACTTTTTGTTTTTAAGCCTTATCTCTCTATATATGGTGTATGAAGTTTCTTTCTATGTTATCCTTTCTACGAGGAATCATAGAAGCCTTATCAGCTTTTTTTATTTTTCCTTCTCTCACTTTGTTTTGTCCATTTGTGATAATGCCGAGGTTTATATTTTTTCCCCCCTTCTCTATTTACACGTTTTATTCTTGTAAAGTGAGGCAAGCAAAACAAATTTCTTTATCTATACAAATTAATACCAATTTCAAATAAAAAAAATCGGGTGCGAGGTACCTCGGAACTTCCTTACTTTTAATTATATGATTTTTATTCAATTCATTTAATTATTTTAATTTTGGCAGTATTTTGACAAATGTAAACAAAACTTTACGTTTAACGAAAGTACCGCACTAATTAATTATCATGTTTGCTTATAACTTT
>KZ651595.1:190581-214971 GCA_001010745.2 Gerris buenoi | reverse complement strand
TTAATATTAATATTCCTGTAATTGTCCAAGCTGTCGAACGGGACTAACCCCCCCCCCCCCCAAAAAAAAAGAATTTTCAATTTCTAAAAATTCCGTTCTAAACAACCAACTTATCCAATTAACTGATTGTATTTGTATTTAAATCAATTAAATAAAAAATCAAACCCTTATAATAACAAATAAAATTACAGATTAAGTAAATAAAAAATTGAGGTATTAAGAATTCACAGAGAGTACAATATTGTAAAACCCAAAAGTAGTAGCTACATTAAAATTCGCATTTCCTTCTTATCTATTTTTTATCTAAAGAGGTTAAAAGAATAAAGTTTTAAAAAACAATGTTAAAACGTGAGGAAACTTAGGTTTTTTTGCGAAACAACATGTTGCCTCTTTTTTATATTGCTTTAGTCGTTTTGAACGTTATGATCATCTTTATAATTTATTTTTCTCAACAAAAACTTAGTTGAACATTTTGTGATCATACATAATATTCTACTCGCATATCCTCGAAAAATGATACTGGAATAAGGGAATAATAATAAACTAAAATGGTATTAGTCTGTGAATGTAAATAATACATAAAATAATTAGTATTAACTTACGAATTGGAGAAAGATAAAACTATTTTCAATTCAAGTGCACACATACCTGTAACAAAATAAATAAAAACAGAATTAGGCTAACAAATAAAACTAGTTCGCTCCCAGATTACCGAAGATAACGTATACATGTCATACCTAATTTTTTTTTACAAATCCGCTTTAGACATCAGGGAACATTTTTTAAGTCTCGGTGTTAATTGGTAAGTCTGTCGGTATGTCTTAAGCACTACTCGAAATTTGGATGGTAAATCACAATATGGCTAACATTTCAACCTTCTGCATCCAATTAGTTTCCAAATCACATATGCCTTTAGAAATTGGAATAGTTAGTCGAAAGCAGCCCGCGGATTTTTTTCACGTTTCAACAATCTGCGCATGCGCATATTAGATATTGATAATTGAATAAACCAGATTATTTTAAAAATATGTCCACGATATTTAAAAGTACAAAGCCACTAATATTCAATCGAATGCTGGATTTTTGTATATTTTTCTGACGGTATGGATCTATCTACTTCATTAGTGTGACGTATTTTACTTTGCACAATCTCAAACGTGTGTTGGTGTGTTTAACTTGTAGCGCCTTAGCTTTGCAGCTCTTGAATAATGATCCTACTCAAATTTTAGTTTTTCAACGAACAATACTTTTTTAATCTTTTATTCAGTACCTCTTGGGATAAAAATTATTCATTCCTTTAGGTACTACTCAAAATATTAAGCGTGTCTTTAGAAAACATTGTTTATCCTCTCAGTCGTAACTAAAAATTACACTTATTAGTTATAGAAAAAAAGGAAGAAAATTGCCTGTCAATAACCGTAATTTAATATTCATAGAATAATTGATGCTCTAACAATGAAACAAGTTTTCGAATCATTATAAGGTTCGGAGAAAATATCAAATTATAAACGCAGTTATACTCTACAAGTATTAATTGATCCATTAGCTTAAGTGTAGATTTAAAAACGAAATAAGATTCTTTTGTATAGCGAATTCTATAACTAGTAATTGGAAGAAATCATATATTACTCGACAGGTAAAGAGTAAGTAAATACCAAGAGATTGAGTTAGGCTCTGGTGGAAAGGGGGGCCTCGGACGCTATGTAATTTGAGATTGGTCACGGAGTGTTACAATGGCCAATAATGGGTCGAAGATTTGAATCAATACAGAAACGTTTCTTCGATATAATACAATGGCAAAAAAAAACTTTTTGTCTCTACTCGAAAAAACTTAATTCTTTTCAGAGGTTGAAGGACCCAATTTCTCATTGTTTGCCCAACTAATTAAGTATCTTTTCTGTGTTAATTTGATTTCGATCTTTGAATAAGGGCTTATAATGGGAAATAAAGAGAGGAGAAGGGGAATCGGGAAATAGGGGAGGAGATAGTCGCCATGTTGGAGAGTAAAAAAAAAAAAACATACAAAACTTCCTCGGCAACAAAAAAGCGGAAGCCAAACGACTGATATTGTAGATACCGATCTCTATTTCAACTCCTAATGAATCGTTATCCAAGAAGTCCGTCCCCCATTGTACTTGACTTTAAATAAAAACCCACAAAAGAATCGTCCCTACTCCTTCATCCTATTACATATTTAACAACGCGATATTAAAGAGGCGGCAAATTCATCAAAAAGAATCACGCAATTAAACTCACTATAAAAGCAATTGTTCAATTTAAAAAGAGGCATTCTTTTAGACGTAACAACTATACGTTTCTTATAACTAAAACAATCCTTTGAAATTGATGGTTAAAACCTTAACAATCATATTATTAAAATCTATAGAAAAAATTATTCTAAACAGAGAGTTCCAAATTAAGCAATTAGTAATACCCTATTAACACGATGGAAAAACGTAATTGCTACTGTTGGAGTAAGTTAACTTATCTAAAAAAAAGTAAAGGAAATAGTTAAATATAACAGAGATTGCCAATCTTAACAGCAGAAACCAACCAAAAAAACTGTATGAGAAAATTAGTCGGTAATTAAAGAAATTACAGGGTTGAGTTGGTTGTTCGCCCTTAAGCTTTTTTTTTTTTTTTTTTTAAATAAAGGAATAAATATATTCTAAGGCGCCTAAAACATAAAAATGAAGAAAGTGAAGACGTCAAGAGTTATATATCAAATATAATATACAAGAATTAGGCACATCAAACATTAGGAAGATATTCCAATAATTAATTCATAGCCGAATCTTTAGTCCTGTCGGCAAACCCGATGTATATTCTTGAAGTTAAACATGTTAAAATTAAGCAGCTTACTGCAATTCTTTTCCTACTGGAAAAAAGATCCATATTAAATATTACATAATGTAGAATTGTAATACAAATAAATAAATGTTACTGAAGATTACTAAAGACGACAAAAACTCGGGAAGAGAGAGAGACAAATTTCATTATGTCTTAATTCATCGTTATTTTCGTTTTCTTTTTGTAATTTAAATTACATTTAACAAAGATATTTAATAAGACTTCAAAAGATTTATGCTTATTTATCATGATACATTATTTTAATCATATAGACAAGGTGTCTCTGTCTTGTTTGCCAGTTCGTGTAAAGACATGTATTATTGTTCGATAAATGTTATTTTTGGAAATACAGATCAAAATGTGTCCTTTAGAAAAAATAACAGTTCTCTAAAACATTTGACTCTATAAGGAAAAAGAATTCATTACACATTTCTTTAGGTACTATTCCATAAAAAAAACATATATTGAGAATACACAACATTTACACCTTGTGGCCTATAAATTTACTCAAATCGGCTTCCACTGAGGTAGAGCCTCTGTGGACTGTCGAGTTCCCACACCATACTTTAAACCAAATAATTTTAAATATAAGTTACAACACACAAAAATAAAGTTGTAATAAACCACTATTTCTTAATAGAATAAGATTTATAAATTACTTCCATCATAAAAATTAACAATAATCTTTTTTAAAAACATCTAACCAAATATTTATTAAGTATTTAATAGGTAAGTATGCAAAATGGCTTAAATAAATGCCATCAAAATTAAGTAGTCTGAAATCAAGGAATTGGATAAAAAATGGAGTATGTTGATAATAAAAAAAAATCATGTTTCCTTACAGGAGCTTCTACTGCAATACCACATTATACGACTCTTAAGTGATAATCCATCACCACAAAGAGAAAAAATTACGGAAACCAATCTTTTCCATCCATAAATGAACGATTTAGGGGTTAAGTTAAAGCCAAAAACCACAAAATCTATATGTATTTTAAAGTTACGACAGTTCACCAATCAAAATACAGATTGTTAAACTTTTATCATATTTAATGGTCAAATATCTCTACATAAATTATATCGACAGATAATCATTACTTTCTGCCCTTAACATCTGCTATTATTTATGCATATGCTCATTTAGCAATTATAAGCCAGATTTTGGCTCTGACCAAATCGACAATCTCTCGAATTCACTAGGTGATAATGTCCTTCATGCAGTATATTATTTCGGATTGCCCCATTATAACATTTATTATTAACTGTAAATTTAGCCTGCAATCTAGACACCAACAACAGATTTGATTTAAAGCCAAGATAAATTATTAATTACAGTTTGAACACGTTGAATATTTACAAATCAATAGCATTTAAGTTAAACTAATTTCAATCCAAATTCTTTTATACCTATATCTAAAATATTCGCCAATAAGTGTGGGACACAACTTCCACTCATCCTATCGCACTTTATTGATGAGTTTTGCTTTTAAAAACCATTATTGTCTAATTAACTCAGAGAAGGGTAAGGGTGGACATTTCAAGTGTTTCCATCTGGAAGTGACAGAAATGTCACTACCAGATGTATTGATATTCACGAGCGGAAGTTTCTAGAGCTGAACCGCAGTCAGTTTGGAGTCTGGTTGCAGAGCCAAAGGGCTGCAGGCTTGAGAAACTTTTGTGTATGGAGGCGACGGGGCCTGGTCAGGGTCAGGCCTCCCATCTACTCTGAGTCCACTGTCAAGAAGTCGGAGTCCTGGAGAGATGTAGCAACGAGGAGTCTTGATTGACTAGATTGATCCACCAGGCTGTAGCGTGTCCCATGAAGGCATCTGTAGTAGAAGCCAGGCGTATAAGACGGCGAGATGAACGAGGTCCTGCTAAATCGTGTTCTGACGGAAGCGAGGAGGAAGATAGAGGCGAAACTTCCAGTATTTGTTGAAGGCTCATCACACACAATAAAAAATGTCTCTGCCCAGTATCTTGATGTTCTCAAGTGTATGTTGTTCCCGCTGATGAGCCTCCAGGTCGCTGAAGAGAGCCAGGCGAATTAGCCGAGCCAATCGTCGATCGTGGGTGTCGCCTTGAAGGTGCAAGGGTTAGTTTGCCTGCACCCGAGCCTCCCTCGTGATAATGCTCAGTGATGGTCACGAGCAGGCGTGGTAAGTAATTTAATCCACACGGTAACACCGGCTCTCTGAATTAACCTAACTCCTTATCATGAGGTACTGCCACTAAGGCTGGCAATAGAACAATAATAGAGTTTACTTCTCTTCACAATTTTTTCAAAGTGAAGATCGACTTAGCAACAGCTGATAACAATGCGTATCATGGGCAGTCCCCGTGATATATGTTACTGTAATGGCTTGGATCGTCGAAACTTACACGATTTCAGACACGCACTAGGTAATAAACTACAAAAGAGAATATTTAGATTTATAAGAATCGATTTTCAGTCCTTTTTGCTAAAATAATACATCTTTAAAGAGATGTTTATTTATTCTAATAGTCTTCTTTGAGTTTATAAATTAAAAATGTATAGAGAAATTAGTTTCTCGTTAGTAATAATTTATACGACAAGGAATAAATTGAATATTGGCTGCCGTAGTTCAAACAAGAGAAATATTGGTTAATCAAAATTTGTTTTTGTGGTGCAGTGGTTTTGACTAAACGGTTTTGAAAGGAAAGGTTTAAAACACCCTCCACAAGGCAAACTGAAAACGGAGGCCAATATCCCGCGGAAATCGAGCGCCAAAACTGATTTCTGGTCTTTACCCTCCGCGTCTCACCCGTAGAGGATCTCCCGCCTAAAATTGGCCCTATTGCCGCCAAATCCCCCAAACCTTTTAAAAGACGGTGGATTGAGGAGAGGGGGGCGGGAGCCAAGAAGACGTCACTCTTGGGGATACTACCCTTCGACTTGATTCTGCTCGTCCTGATTTGACTTTTTTTTATTTCACAGCCCGGTGAGCGCCTAATTGCCCAAATCTTTTCAATTTATTACGGCTGACAAGTTCAGTTTAGGGGGCAACTCGGGAATGAAAAAGGGAGAAGAAGATGCAATATATAATATTTCTTAGCGAAATAGCGAAGGGGGGGAGTCCTCATCGACTTAGATTAGATTTCTTCTTTCTCCCTTACTAGTAGTATCTTCTTCAGCTACTTGAAAAAAGACCGGTCCAATCTCGAAACAACGGTTCTCCACGCTGATTCATCTCGAATAAATTGGTAGATAATTTAACCGTATTTTTTACTCTAGAGGAAGAAGTTATTAACTTTTAACTCTCCTTATTTTTATTTTGCGTTTTCCAATAAACTAAAATTTATTACGAGTATAGATAAAAAAACAAAACAATTTATACATGGAAAAGAAATGTCGTTATTTACAAAAACAGACAAATAAATAATCAATAACTTTTTTTCAATTATTTAAGAGCATATAATACTAACTTATAAAAAAAAATTAAATTTCTAAACATAACTGAAATCATAGAACTACACATTAAGAATATAGTTAAAGAATGATGAAGAACAATAAATTAATTCTAGGTGAAACTAGCTGCATAATAAGAAGTATAAGGAAGGACTAGGCGTGTTGAATATCGATCTAGCTGCAGGCTTTCACGTTCTCTTCCAATTAATATTCAAGCAACGTCCTAACATTTACCGAGTTTGATGTTGTAGTTAGTAGGACTGCGTGGTGCCCTATGTATTTACTAACAATGTACTAGGGGTAGGATACGGTTTGAAAAATGTACGTGATTCTTACTAGATTCGATGAATGAGGTTTCTAAAACGCATGTTTAATCATTTAAGTGTTTGTAGATATGTTTTTTTCAGTAACCTAACTCATAATTCTCTTCATAACTCGATTTATGTATGAAGAATAACATAAAACAATCACTTTTTAGATGTTTCAAAGCAAAAACATGACAACCCTGGAGTGAGTAATGTAAATATGTAAAATACTTTGAAGGAAGTCAAAATGTACTAACATTTTATCAAGAATAAAATTCTACGTAAAATTACGACACTATCCGGTAAAGGTCATGTGTCACTGTTTGACTATCAATAATATATATTATAATGGATAAAATGGACTTTTTGACTTTCAATCTTATATCACAATAATTGTCAAACTTCAAAACAACTAAAGGCTTGTAGGTTTCATCTCAATATAGTGGTATCATCAATAAAGACATATGTTCAGCATAGGTCCAATATCATTGCCATCCTAGTATAGTAGTACTAGAAAACTATTTAAAAGGCAAATTGAAATGTTGAAATTGAAAATTAAATCAGCTTATGCAAAGAAAGCAACGCATTTTATGATTTACTCAGCATTCTGATTGATCCATTCTATATGCTTCTAGTATAAATGCATTCAAGTTAAAATAACGTATCAATGCACCTCTACAGTGTAACGCGCATTTAAATTTTATTGAAACAAAATTACAAAGTATTGTATCATCAAATAAATTATTAAGCGATGTGAAAGCTAAAGTAGTATTCATAGTTGAGTTAGGCACTGGAAGGAAATATTAATTAAAAAAAGAAGTTACAGAAAAAAAAAATTGCTGCAGCAAAGAGTTATGAGATATATATTCATTGAAAGCGATACAGGGGATCGAGCTGAGTAAAAAGAAACTCTGATTTTAGTCGACGCTATGTCATATTTCACTCGTGTGTCGTGCTCCCCGACTGAAACGAGTAGGCGGTTTTCACAGTTTTAATAATGCACCGGCGTCGGACTCTGGGATTTTCAAACAATCCGCGCGTTCCCATAAATCCCAGAGGCAACATCGGTTAATTAAACAACAGTTTTAGAGTCAAATCGAAAAAAGTACAAGATTAAAGTTAATAAATCGTGTTATAATTTAAATTCAATAATACTTAAAATTGGATTAATCAATTAAGTTTACTTTTAAACTGTATCTTCAGGGATGTTAATAAATAAAATATTAAAACATCGCAAATGATTTTTGCGATATTTTTTTTTTTAAATTAAAGAGGACAACGAAATATAGTTAGATGTTAGAGTAATCCCTATTCGAAATTGCAATGTCCACCTTGCAATAAGGGGAATTAAAACCCTAAAACATTACAAGAAAATTCTAATAAATTAATAAATTAACATTACTCCAAATAGACGAAATTACGATTAATAGTATTGATTGTATTTATTTATAATGAAAAAGTAAGCAAGTATTACTACTAAAGAACTATTGCTAGTTCTATTAATCAGAATATTGTCATTGTATATATTGGACATGTCAAGCAAATAAAATAACATGCTGATTTTTTCCGAACTAACTTTTGCATACAGCAAAATTTGCTGAAACCGAATAAAATTCTGCTTAAAGATGGCTAAAAGTATTA
Source organism: Gerris buenoi (assembly GCA_001010745.2). NCBI lineage: Eukaryota > Metazoa > Arthropoda > Insecta > Hemiptera > Gerridae > Gerris > Gerris buenoi. The sequence continues at coordinate 206,745 of KZ651595.1, read as the reverse complement.
AAATAATGCTTTGTCATCGTGTTCTGAGCTATCCTAAAAGTTTCAAATTTCTAGCTACTCGGAAGTTAGTTAAAATTCGATTGCAAGATTTGTACTGGACAAACAAACAAACAAACAAACAAGAAAGCAAGCTAATAAAAACGTAGAAAAATGAAATACATAAAAACAGACAGATTTCTACCAATTACACAGCCATAAGTAAACTACGTAAACGTAGACGATGACTATGATGTCAATACATCGGTTGTATTTTATTTAGGGTTATGGAAATATACTTGCTAATTTATTGAACTAGTAATAGTTTCCAGGTTAATTATAGATCAACCTGGTTGATAATATAACTTATTAACTAATATACAAAAGAGAAGATGCTTCCAATATGAAAACTTTTTTTTTCAGTTTTCATTTTCTATCTAAAAATTCAAATTTTAAGTTGAATATCATGAATACAAACTTAATTCAATAATAATTAATAATTTTAACAATGCAAAAAATACATAGTAACAGGGATTGGTAAATTATGAGAATGTAAAACTTCAAATGGACCCATAAATCTGTATATGGATATAAAAACTAGAATAATTTAATATCAATTTTATGATAATGCAAATTGTTAGCAGTTAAGATTAGGAAAGAGATTATATTCAAATGTTCCAAGTGATAAAACTAGTTTGGAAGTGCTGTTATGTATCGTGGATAATAATATAAAAGCAAGAGTCGATTAGCTTAATTTCCGTAATTCTTTGATAACTCGTAAAAACAGGATCCGGTAAAGTGCTCGACATAAAGAAAATTGGGAATAATGGCATTACAACTAATGACGGTGTCGTAAACTCCCCGAGGGAGGAAGGAGTTAAAGCGGCAGTTTTGTTCCAGTGGAGAGAAGTAATTGCGCGGTAACAAAAGGAGGAAAGGTTAAAGGAACTAATGAAAGGAAGAGCTCTTTACTTCAGGTAGAAGAAAGTCGCACAAGCAATCGTCCTCTTCCAGAGTGAGAAAACAAGGGTTTTAATATAGTTTCGCCAATAAACCATCTCAAGAGATGGGGGACAACTTAACAACCGACCTCAGCAGTTAACTACTTAAAGTGCAGAGGTATACACCATCCACTACCGGCATCTCTCAGCGCAGCCGGTAAAGCTTTGCATTACAGGCACCTTCCTAAATTGGCGAATTCTTGCAAGCCAAGATGAGACTTAAAGGTTAATTCCCTTGGAGTAGTCGACATTTAAGTTAATTGCATGGACCTCCTGTTTCAAACACAACTTCTACTACATCTCGTCTTCAAGGTCTTGCATTAGATGTTAAAGACGACGGAATTGCGCTCAATCAAATTGCCTGCATGCAATAATAATATAATCAGTACCATCTCAAAAAATTATCTGACAAATCGGTTTTGTGAGATCGACCAAAACATGACAACAACATTGGATGAGACACACCACTTATAAAATTCTTCCTATGAAAATCCTTTTGGAGACATTAAGCCCTTAAACTTTTATTGCTGTGCTGTGCTAAATATGTATACAATATAGATCTCACCAATTATCCATGCAGCTGATCAATTAAATCACCAAATGCAATTTACTCATTTCTTTAAAGTCGGATATAAATTCTGCTGATAAGAGCATGCAATGTTACCTATGATATTAATTCATTATCAGATTAAAAAAATATTATTCCAATCTAAACCGTAATGAAATCATGAAAAAGTAAACGATTAAAGAAATGAACATGATATTATTATACAACATACTAAATCATTCAGAACGTACAAAAAAAAGTAAATAAAAAGAAAAATGCAAATAAAAACGTTGACAGAATGACTGATTAACATATTGCATTGGTAATTATCACAAAAAAAGGAAAATACATGCGTGTCTCATCTTTCTAGCCCAAAAAAACTCCTCGAACAATTATCACATAGCTCCAAAAATAAATTAAACGAGAGAAAAACAAATTAAATACTATTAAATACACGAGATATAATCACGAAACCACGCAATGCTGTTGATTTTAGTATCACGATCGAACAAACAAGATAATTCTCCGCCGCAATAATCTTGATTAGGCTCAATTTCCTGGTAAAAATGACAATACGACTGTAAAGAATTTGTACGAGTCGACAGTATTAAAACCAACGTCAACATAATAGTTAATAAGAAATTTACTAGAATTAGTAATCAAAGAAAATAATTAAAATAATAATATAATTAATATGAATTACAAAACAAAATAAACTCATTTTAGGTTTCTTCACAAAGTAATAAAGAAACCTTATATAACGGCTCTGTCTGTCTGTCTGTCTGTCCGTTGGCTTGTTTCAATTCATAAACTACTATAGCTAGAAACATGAAATTTGGCACACAGGTACATCTCGGCATTTTAGACAACTGGACAAATTTTGGAGTTTTTACACTTAATATTTCCAAGATGGCGGCCCGGCCAGTATGGCGGATGACTAAAAAAGTTTTTAGTTACCATGGCATGTTATATATCAATTTAAAGGTCTTGAAGTGTAGAAAAAGAATATGCAACTATTAAAATAATACACGTAATATTTTCAAGATGGCGGCCAATATGGCGGGCGACTAAAAAAAAGTTTTTATTTACCATGGCATGTTATACATCAATTTAAAGGTCTTGAAGTGTAGAAAAAGAATATGCAACTATTACTCTAAATATTTAAACTTAATCGTACAGAAACCGGCGATTTTCGCCTCACGTACTTACGTGAAGCGCGCCTTACTTGTTTCAATTACATATTTGTCTCTAGAAAGTAAAATTCTCATAATTTAACACCAAATTCACAAAATAACACCAATGCTTAAAAAGTAACGAGTCAACAATATTTGTTATCAGCTCAATCGTTTAATTGTAAATCAAGATATCAAAAAAAGTTAACTATTGTGATAAATTAGACGTTTGTACAATTATATTTCTTATAAGATGTAAACTAATTACATTAAAATATAAAATTTACAATTAAAGTAATTAAACCCACGTAAATTTATTAATTTCATGTCACTATATTTAATTTATATTAAATGGAGTAAGGCAACTTGTTTAGTACTATTTATTTAATGGATTTATTTTGTTATTTAGCTGTTAAACTAGTTGTACCCCCTCCCCCTCGAGTTAGGGTTTAAGTAAAACATTCTTGTCTATATAATTTCCATTTGCTCCTTCGTTTAACTTGACTCTCTCCAAGCTCTTAGTGCCAAGTCTTCCTCTACTCGCTAATCCAATAAATTTTAGGGGGGGGGATGGTAGGCCCTCTAAGGGAATTGGTATAAGAGGCTAACTGGGCTAACAGGCTGGAATTGGTGAAAGTGTAACATTGTTATTGGGCTTCCCTAGTCCCTTTAGTTTGGCCCAAACACTTTTCTCTCATGATTGAATGTTACGTCTCAAACCTTCTACTTACTTACATTCCTTTCTATATACCTTTTAATTTTATTGAATTCAATTTCTAATGATAACTTTTAATTGAACTTTTAACTAATCAACTTCTAAATCAAGACAGTAACTTGTTAGTAACTTTGATCAGTTAAAAAAAAAAAAAACACGAAAATTAATGTATAAACCTATATTTTGTTATAAATATTTATTTCCTCTAACTTAACCGTGTATTTTATTTCTCGTCATAAATTTTACTTTTATTATTTAATTTTTTCATAATTAATTTAACGTCGACAATACCGGCCGACTGTTTTTAATTATTTGATCATTAAAAGCAGTTGCCTCAAATAAAAACGAGGAAGATGGCTTAGAGAACACTAGACTGGCGATATGTGACAGCTGAACCCTTTGGGCCGCGTCTTCTCCGCATCTGTTTGCCATTTAATAAGTCCTGACTTTTTATTGCCGGTCCCCTATTTCCCACTCTCGAGCCTTTTTAACGGGTCTCACTTTTAAAGGCTAGTAAATCATTGTGGAATTACCACGGTGTCTGTTGTTTGTTTCAGTGGCACCTCTATATTCACACACTGGTTAGGTGCCTTTTTCATTTTTTTTTATTTTACTTTATTATATTCTTTTTATAAGCACATGCCAATTCATTTGTTTATTTTATGTTCGCACTTAGGTCTGTCATTTATTTCCATTTTTAGTTATTTTATTTATTTTCATTTTACTGCTAAGGCAAAAAAGGATCTTTTTAAATGTTATTTATTCATCTACACCATTAAAAACGTTTTGTCCAAACACAAGTCCAGTGAATAAGGAAAGAGATATACCACCCAAATGCATGCATTAAACAAAGAAAGAAATAAGAGTATACTTCGTGCTAGTGAAAAAGAATGCTATGTTTAAACATTGTGTTAAACAGAGAAAGGAAGAGGGCAGCCGTAGGGAGAGACAATTTCACATTTTCTTTACTTCCCACTGGCCTTGCCGGCTTCATATGCCTTCGATTTACCCGACATATATGTTTATACAAACGAGGATTTGGCCTAAAAAATGAATAACAATAACTTTGAGAATTAATGGCTTTAATAATTCTTAACTTAATTTATTACGAACACAGCTGGCTTGGTCAGTAACCAACGTCCTCAACTGTCCTCACTGAAAATGTACTTGTTCCCCTTTTATTTATTAATACACTTATTTGCTTCTATTGTCGACTAATCAAACACTTATCATATTAATTTAAATTATATATTTTTACAAATAAATTTTTATGTAAACGATTTTAATAAAACATCATAACATCGTCTGAAGTAAAATTGAAACAGGCATATAAAAATTAAACTTGATAGAGGCAGAGAAGTTTTTGCGTAGTGAAGTGATACATTTTATTATTATTGAAAAGGAGACGTCCGAAGCGTGTAGTTAGTGTGTGAAATAGTATAAGAATGCAAGGTGGCTCCCACACTACTAGATTATCTATTACAATCATAATCTATAACTTCTCAACATGGAATACATATTTATTTTATATCATTATTTTGTTTACTGATAAATCATTGTAAATTAAATTTAAAAAAAAAATTTCTTCTAATTTTGTCTTTCTCTCTTAACTAAGTTCAAGCAGATAGCGAAAATATTATTTATACGTATACGAGACAGTTTAGTCCGATATTGATGTACCTAATATATTTTTCTTTCTTTAATTATAATAAAACTATTTTTATTTCAAGAATAAATCAAGTATTTTTAGAAACGTTTAAACCCAAATTGATATTAAGTTTAGTAAAAAAGCTTTTACTTCTATAACATATTATTATTAATTAAATAGCTTTTATATTTCATCTTTATTTATTTGAAGATGAAAGGAAGAGGGCAGCCGTAGGGAGAGACAATTTCACATTTTCTTTACTTCCCACTGGCCTTGCCGGCTTCATATGCTTTCGATTTACCCGACATATATGTTTATACAAACGAGGATTTGGCCTAAAAAATGAATAACAATAACTTTGAGAATTAATGGCTTTAATAATTCTTAACTTAATTTATTACGAACACAGCTGGCTTGGTCAGTAACCAACGTCCTCAACTGTCCTCACTGAAAATGTACTTGTTCCCCTTTTATTTATTAATACACTTATTTGCTTCTATTGTCGACTAATCAAACACTTATCATATTAATTTAAATTATATATTTTTACAAATAAATTTTTATGTAAACGATTTTAATAAAACATCATAACATCGTCTGAAGTAAAATTGAAACAGGCATATAAAAATTAAACTTGATAGAGGCAGAGAAGTTTTTGCGTAGTGAAGTGATACATTTTATTATTATTGAAAAGGAGACGTCCGAAGCGTGTAGTTAGTGTGTGAAATAAGTATAAGAATGCAAGGTGGCTCCCACACTACTAGATTATCTATTACAATCATAATCTATAACTTCTCAACATGCAATACATATTTATTTTATATCATTATTTTGTTTACTGATAAATCATTGTAAATTAAATTTAAAAAAAATTTTTCTTCTAATTTTGTCTTTCTCTCTTAACTAANTGCATGCATTAAACAAAGAAAGAAATAAGGGTATACTTCGTGCTAGTGAAAAAGAATGCTATGTTTAAACATTGTGTTAAACAGAGAAAGGAAGAGGGCAGCCGTAGGGAGAGACAATTTCACATTTTCTTTACTTCCCACTGGCCTTGCCGGCTTCATATGCTTTCGATTTACCCGACATATATGTTTATACAAACGAGGATTTGGCCTAAAAAATGAATAACAATAACTTTGAGAATTAATGGCTTTAATAATTCTTAACTTAATTTATTACGAACACAGCTGGCTTGGTCAGTAACCAACGTCCTCAACTGTCCTCACTGAAAATGTACTTGTTCCCCTTTTATTTATTAATACACTTATTTGCTTCTATTGTCGACTAATCAAACACCTATCATATTAATTTAAATTATATATTTTTACTAATAAATTTTTAGGTTCATTTTCGCACGTTTCAGCGCCGGAAGTTCGGGAGTGAAATCTAAAAAAAAGGACCATCACGAAATCGACCGATGACGATAAAATGAGTAAGTGTTGGTCGATTTAGTTGAAATTTGGAACATATGTTCATTTCACCAAGGTCCAGGACGAGTTCGCGTGCAACGCTCGCTTCAATATATAAGCTTCAAATTATATTGGAATTTCAGGACGGGATTCTATTATCATGATGATTTCTATTATCACCTAAATATTCGATGAGACGAACATTTTAAATTTTTTTTTTTTTTTTTTTTTTTTTTTCTTTTTAACTAAAAATCAAAATATAAATAAACCCTTGTCCGAGAAGGCGTGCCTTAATGGAGTGAACACAGTTGGGAATCTCTCTCTCAAGCCGAAAGGAAACACACAAGCCTTGATTTTCACACATGTCAGGAAGGGAAAGGGCGGAAAATCCGACCCATCTCAAACCGTATTAGCATAATCGTGAGGAAAACTCATCCAACCAATAAACTTTTATTAAATACGATAACAAAAGATGGGGGGTTTTCTACAGAGTATGAACTGAAAAAAAAAATCGGAGGAAAGATGAAATTCAAGAAAATATTTAACAGAAATGTTGGCACGAACAATACTTTAAACCTATGGAATAACAAGGATTGAGTTACGAAAACAAATTAACACAGAAAAACCTTTCGTTATAATCAGTTTAAACTTACACTCGTTTTTACACTTGTAAACGATCAACTAACTCTATAGAATTACATAACAGAATAACATTAGTCTCTAANAATCTAGAAGTATAGACAATTACCAATATTGGTTCAAAAGTTATATTAAAAGAGCTTAGAACTCAGACCTCGGACCTAGAGTACCCGCTGGATACAAGAATTTAATAATAGACCATAATCAGTTAAAAATGACAAGAGTCGACACTGACGAAGAACCCGCAAGAATACGATGATAGACTACCGGAGGGGATATAAGTGGCTATTACCGTCCGGTAATATCGTCTGATCACCCTCCGGTGGATAATATTTCAAACCGGCCAGGGGGCAATACTTCAAACGGAAGAAACGTCGAAGCGGGCTGTCGCACCTCCGACATGCAGCCAGCGCCAAAAGATTAATTAAGTGACAGGGATCAAAGCGTTCGCAGTGAAGAGCCACGCCACCACTTGGACCGTCCGACCAATCGGCGTACGGCTTCATACGAAACATCCAATAAGCGACGAGTGTCCTCAAAAAAGGACTTAAAAGGAAACGAGGAATGTTAAGTCGTTTAAGTCGGTGGTCCACGCGGAAATTCGAGGCCCAAATTACTAGGCAGTGGTGGGAGGGAACATGGCCGACCTGACGGTTTAAGTGCCCGGTTTTAAAGTAGGTCCGTCTGCCGCTCTGTCATCAACTTCCATCAACTATAACAACTTTCTCGTTAAAACAAATATTGTAATTAAGTTGTTGAAAAACAAGACCTCAACTAAAAAATGCCACCCTAAAGTATTAATCAGGCAGGTGGGGCTGCAAGGGACCTGTTTTATCTAAAAAGATGGATTGGGCTTGAAAAGTTTGTATGTGCACGTAAATACATAATATAAAAGGTAATATAAAAAATATATCGCAAAATAATATAACCGAAAACTTTTATATACATACATACTTTTACTTTAACAATAATTTTCTTTGATAACAGCGCTTTTAAATGAAACCTTTTTTTAAAAAAAACTTTTAATAATATTCTTCGTGTAACAGGTGGATGATCTTTCTTAAACACGTTTATTTTTAATAAAGAAATAGATTTTAATGTATATTTAATATCTTAATAACTTCTTCAAACAGTAGGATGTAAAATTAAGTTCTAGAATAGTAATTAATAAGATGAACGTCTCCTTGTTGTTTTATTCATGAACTAGAATCTTTTTTTTATTAACCTTAACTCTTTTGTAAGGAAGACGTACACTACAAATAATACAAGTAGTTTATAAATAGGGGCTAGTTCATTTTATAAGACAGCATCTCGCTAACGCTAACATACCCTCATACTAATTTATAATGTGCAACTTAAAGGAGTTTTGTAATAGTACATTACAATAGTTAGGGAGTTTGGTATTTGAAGAACAACAATTAGTAATTCAGAGTCTTTGTAAAATCAGTTTAGACAAAAACTGTTAATGTTGATGAGATACAGGAAGTAGATCTCGTCTAATTGGAATTTGGTTCGATAAGCTTCTCTCCAACACCAAGGGGGATCTGAGGATTGAGTAGCGAGTGAGGGACCATCAGCGTCACTGTCACTCAGTGGGGATTTAACGCTAATACCAGAGGACTGGCTTAGAGACCCCGGGAATTAACGCGGCGCACACAGCTCAGCCAATTAACTTAGCACCTAGTACGGACTTAACACATTCCAAATCATTCCTCCGACAGACTAGAATTTTAGAACATGGTTAAAACAAGAATTGGTTTAAAGCATGTAATCGCAGTTGAAGAGACTTAGACTAAACAAAGATTCGCATTATCATACTAAATACATTAGAACTTATAAATACTTATACATGATAAGATATGACATGTTTAACTGTGTATAAGAAAATCATTTTGTAAAGATAAGAAACAATTGAGGTTTTAGGTACACGATTACATCAACTTTACAAATAATGATACGGTTTTCTTATTTTATTTTTCATTTGACTGCAAGAGCATCTAACTCGGTGTCCCTAAATCGAAACCTAAGAGGAAACAAAAGAGATTCTATCCCCCCCCCCCCCCCCAAAAAAAAAAAAACTAAAAATATTTATATGAATTATTATATTAATAATATTTGTATACACATGTCACAATGACATGTCACTACATGCCTTCTTNCCCCCCCCCCCCCATAAAAATAAGTAAATGGAAACTATAAGAAAAAATAATTAGGAAGCTACAAAAGAAAAAATTTGGCAAATAGGAAACAATAAGAAAAAATATAATTAGGAAGCGACAAAAGAAAAACTTTTAACAATAAAATGCAGGATTAAAGTAGTTGGTTAAGTTTCAATGCAGTAGAAACTAGTGAGCAAAAACTATAAAAAGTAAGCTCACCAAAAACTCAAATTTAACTCTCTTTTATCCCAATTGATATTCTAACAAGTTCAAGAAAAATTTAACGACCATACCATTGTTTTCCTTAACAATGAGGTTTCACTAATAAGATGTACCTCAAGAATATTATCTTTAAATAAATAACAATTCGAGGGGATCAAGAATTAAAATCATCCTTATTTTTATCTCAATTCGTCAATAATAAAATCGGAAATGAGGATAATAATTTTTTAAAAAGCATATTAGTATTTTCTCAAGTACGCTTTGTCTAAAAAAATTGCATATATCTTAACAAGACATGACATTTAAAATAATTTTTTTTTTTTAAATATTATTTTTTAAAAAAAGTCGAAGAAAAAGAACAACAATAACAAAAAACATTCGTCCTCCACAAATTTGCAAACAGAACAAAATAAGGATGACACTTGACGATGAAGCAGAATTCCACCTGGCAGAGACGGGGAAAACTAGATCATTAAAACAAAAACCTAAAGTCCTCGAAAAGTAAACAGCACTACGTATAACAAGTTCTCTAAGACAAACTTGTAGATGAGTCGGATCTTCACCCTTCTCGCTTCTTATACACAAGGTGTTTGCTAATGAGTCCACTCTCTAAGACGTTCCAAAACTTTCCATCCCTTACTTTCTTCCTCATATCTTAATAACATTTTTGGGGGTTTCCCCTAGTCTCGGAATCCTTTGATCTAGACCGAATCCCACCCTCCTTTAAGCGTTTCAATTTAAAGCTTCCCCACGTGTCGTTTAAGTGCGAAAACATTAAACGCTTCCAATTATACAGTCCCTTTGTGTAGAAGAACCATCCTCCCCTTATAAATATTTCAATTACAATATACTAGATATAGCTTTCGCACAAGGCCTCAGACTAACAACCGATATAATTTACATTTTATTAAATCCACCCGTTACCAGAGAGTTATACACACAGCTTAGGGTGTTTAAAAAGGTCCTTCGATAATTCAACTAACAAATTAAAGAGAATATTCAGGTAAATCCTCGAAATTATATCTTTTAAAAACTCCAGTACATCTAATAAACGAATAAATAAAAAGCTTAAAGTAAGACTAGGTTAATAATAAGATTCTTTAAAAGATCTTAAATAACCTTAACTCTTTTGTAAGGAAGACGTACACTACAAATAATACAAGTAGTTTATAAATAGGGGCTAGTTCATTTCGACTCCTTTTATATTTATTTGTTCCCTACTCGAGAGGGTTTCGCTCTCGAGAAGTTTTGAATGGGTCAGTTAAGAGTGTTTTGTGACGGTCTTATGTCCTGTCAGGTGTGGTAGGGTAACAAAAAAAGTCAGGTGTCCCATGGGAACCGGGAGAGAAGGTAAGGTAAGATGGTAGATAGAAGGGGACTTCTCCTTTAAACCGGTGTAAAGTGTTAGGTACCGGAGTATCAGGGATAACTTTAAACAACTGAGGTCATAGGACAACGTTAAAAAGTACAAAGAGTTCCCAAACAGGGTTACTGTCACTATTGTTAAGAAGGACATTCTTATCAGATCGAATAAAGATATCCTTAGTATGTTACCGCAAGTTAAACAGTAATTTATTTATTAACATCGCGATGTAAAAGGAGGACACAATGCTGTTTGATCGTGAACTTTCAATTGCATTGTCAAATACTATCACAAATTATACTATTCTATTTTAAAGTAAACAAATTCACAACTAAGAAACTAGTGGCCATTAGTGACATAGAATTAGGAAATGTAAATGAGAAGGAGAATAACACAGGGGTTTCGATGAATTCAACTTAGACATCCCCTAGGTTTAGATTATAGTTGTATTTAGCATATTTATTACTTCCGAGCTCGTGCCACACTAATTGACAGAATAATTTTAATTATAAATTAATTTCAACAATCACAGTTACCAAAGAATCAAGTGGAATTTCGTGTTGATATTACAAGCTTCGACATCACAATCAAAGGAATAATTCTAGGGTTATTTTTAATTTTACTAACAAAGCAGATATAAATGCAAATGTTTTACGAATACAATGGATCTGATGAGAAGAATGTAAGCCGATGATAAATAGCTGTACCACTTCTATAATTTAATCAAGTAACTACTGTCAAACGAGTTAATGAAGTAACTGAAGTCAATTGATAGCCTAAAGAAAGAAGGATAGTTTTCATAAATCTAGAAGTATAGACAATTACCAATATTGGTTCAAAAGTTATATTAAAAGAGCTTAGAACTCAGACCTCGGACCTAGAGTACCCGCTGGATACAAGAATTTAATAATAGACCATAATCAGTTAAAAATGACAAGAGTCGACACTGACGAAGAACCCGCAAGAGTACGATGATAGACTACCGGAGGGGATATAAGTGGCTATTACCGTCCGGTAATATCGTCTGATCACCCTCCGGTGGATAATATTTCAAACCGGCCAGGGGGCAATACTTCAAACGGAAGAAACGTCGAAGCGGGCTGTCGCACCTCCGACATGCAGCCAGCGCCAAAAGATTAATTAAGTGACAGGGATCAAAGCGTTCGCAGTGAAGAGCCACGCCACCACTTGGACCGTCCGACCAATCGGCGTACGGCTTCATACGAAACATCCAATAAGCGACGAGTGTCCTCAAAAAAGGACTTAAAAGGAAACGAGGAATGTTAAGTCGTTTAAGTCGGTGGTCCACGCGGAAATTCGAGGCCCAAATTACTAGGCAGTGGTGGGAGGGAACATGGCCGACCTGACGGTTTAAGTGCCCGGTTTCAAAGTAGGTCCGTCTGCCGCTCTGTCATCAACTTCCATCAACTATAACAACTTTCTCGTTAAAACAAATATTGTAATTAAGTTGTTGAAAAACAAGACCTCAACTAAAAAATGCCACCCTAAAGTATTAATCAGGCAGGTGGGGCTGCAAGGGACCTGTTTTATCTAAAAAGATGGATTGGGCTTGAAAAGTTTGTATGTGCACGTAAATACATAATATAAAAGGTAATATAAAAAATATATCGCAAAATAATATAACCGAAAACTTTTATATACATACATACTTTTACTTTAACAATAATTTTCTTTGATAACAGCGCTTTTAAATGAAACCTTTTTTTAAAAAAAACTTTTAATAATATTCTTCGTGTAACAGGTGGATGATCTTTCTTAAACACGTTTATTTTTAATAAAGAAATAGATTTTAATGTATATTTAATATCTTAATAACTTCTTCAAACAGTAGGATGTAAAATTAAGTTCTAGAATAGTAATTAATAAGATGAACGTCTCCTTGTTGTTTTATTCATGAACTAGAATTTTTTTTTTTTTATTGATAAAAGAATGTACGACGAGGTAGAGTTTTAATTACGAGTATAATTTTTAAGGTATAAGTCGCGTCGTGCGGTCGGGTACCTCCGTGAAACGAACGTGGCAGCTGTCAAGCTTCACGTCTTGTAGAAGAGACGACTGAAAGAAAACCGTTTTTTTTAGAGGAAGGCGTCATTTAAAGATGATAAGTTCAGATTGGATTGATAGCAGAGATAAGAAGTATAAAAGGAGTGCGGGTTCTAAGAGATGAGGGATCAGACGTGTCAAAGAGGCTTTTTACTTTGATGCCGACGTGTGGGTCTCAAGTCTGGAGTATGTCTGTCTGTAAAGGTAACCACGGCTGAAGGAGTCCAACGTGCATTAAGAATACCTTAAATCCAAACCTTCAATCCACCTACTTTTGAACACGAACAAAAGCAAAGAATTCTTTCTGAATGGGGGGATTAACAATTCAACATTCTTTCCGAAAAAATTATACGCATTTTACAATACTTGGACAGAAGAACCTTAAATTTCGGGGGACATATTTCTCCACAAATAAGTCTATTTGTATTTTATCACCATTGCTTAATACTTTAGAAAAAAACATGAACAAAAATATAATTGCACGATAAAAAGAACTTTTTATATACTACGTTTATAAATTTTCTGTCATAAATAAAAAATTCTAAACCTGTCAAAATGAAGATTGTATATATGAGACATGTCAAAACAAATAAAATAACTTGCGGATTTTTTCCGAACTAACTTTCCATACAGCAAAATTTGCTGAAAACGAATTAAATTCTGCTGAAATATGGCTAAAAGTATTAAAATAATGCATTGTCATCGTGTTCGGAACTATTCTAAAAGTTTCAAATGTCTAGCTACTCGGGGAGTTCGTTAAAATTCGATTACAATATTTGTACTGGACAAACAAGAAAGCAAGCTAATAAAAACGTAGTAATAAAATTCTAGTTTTTATAGACAAAACATTGACAATTGACATATAGCACATACAGAAACAGTTCACTTTAAGATGCAAATAACAAAAATAATAACTAACTACCTACATGGAACATGGACTATATGTAATTAAAAAGACAAAAAAGGAAAGCGAATTGATAATAGATAGCGCATTAGGAAATTAAGGAGTAAATGTAAGGTTAACTCGAATCGAAATACGATAGATATACTACACTTAGATATTAGCTGAAAGACAAGAAACCGAGAGGTGATCGAAATATGATGCGTTTATTCACCTAAGATTATTAAAAAGATCAAGAAATGTGTTCAAAATATAGCTTTAATATGGTTTTGTAGATAGCCAGTAATGCCATCACTAAAATGAAATAAACTAATTAAAAATAATTTTAAAATAAGAACAATTATTTCTTTAATTACAACTAAGATATTAGCTAAAGAGATAAAAGTAAATATAAATAACTATTTTAGAGAGTTTGTTAAGAAACTTTATATACAATTTAAAAGGAAAATTTTGGATCAAAAGATCACTTATGAAGGGTTGACAAGAAACTGCGATACAAGAGAAAACTTGGCGAACGGAGATAGGGGCTGTATTATTCAATTTGCAATTCTATTAGATGTCTTTTCACATTAACCAACAAGGCCTGAAACAGTGTCATACCTGTTATCGTTTTTGCGGTATTTTAAGGCAAAAACGTTAATTCTGAGTTTGAAAAGTTTGAAGCGACGCGACGCCTACGAAGAAAGAGAAATGAGGAAATTACCACCTTTAGTTAATAGCGAAAGGTTTCGGTCTTTAGAAGGAAAGGTAAGATGTTTTTAGATTATTTGGATGTCGTTCATGGGAAGAAGTATTAACAAGTAGTAACAATCATTCTTACTGTAAATCCTTAATATTTTAATAATTCTAAATCTAATAAAACATACTACGAGGTATTATTCACACGTTTTTGTTAATCATTTGTTTATACTGGGTGTTTCAGCTAAGCTTAGGCATGGAAAAGGACATAAGGTTATTCTACATTGAATTTCCAGCCAAAAATGTCCTAAATTTATGGTCTATCACCGTTTTCGATTATTCAATTTATTTTGCATAAAGTGCGTAGAAACTCGTCAATTATAAAAGACTAACCGTTATGCTCGTGGCAACGGGCAGAATAATAAGTTTAAATAATAAGTTTCATGGAGTTTCATAACAATGACATGACCTTGTGGTAGCGTTTTCGCCTGACGCACAGGAGATCACTGGTTCAATCCCAGCTTATGGCTAGTCAATTTTTAACGTTATAAATCATTTAGAGGTGAGTCGTCACCCGTCGCCGTCACCCGTCGGGACACTACTCGATTATATAAAAGATGTGTGGTTTACGGCAACAATTGTAAAAAAAAATAAATGTTTCAATTTTGAGTAGGCATTTTCAAGATTTAACTCAATTGATTTTGGCCTCTGGGAAACTGTAAAAGGCCTAGTGGTGGAGGACACTAGGGACAAATTAATCGAAAAAAAAATAAATCCTTCGAAAACTATGGTCAACAGACAATAGTTTAGAGTGTGGTATCATTAGATTGGTTATTAAAATTACTTGTTAGTGAATAACAAGGAACATACCTGATATCATTCGCAAGAGTAACGTTATCTAAAATTTCATACCTGGAACAAAATGAAAACAAGAATATTAGTTTAAATAATAACATCAATCTACATAAATAAATAAATTTTGCTAATTTGACCTTTAAACCAAGAGGAGGAACTACACGAGATTTCAAATGCCCCCCTCCACCGGCCAATGTTGGGCATTTAAGCTAGTAATCAAATAAAAGTAAAAGGTGGGTAATAAAAAAGAACACAAGTAAATTAGAAAACATGCTATTAAAAATTTGATTAAAATTTTGTGTCAGATTCAACAAGATACGACTGACAACGTATTCATGTTAATAAAGGATAAAGCAACCATTTCTGAGTTCAAATCACATATAAGAGGGATAAGCCCACATTGCTGATCGTATCAATAAATAAAGCATTGATGAAATAATATTTTACTCGATCAGATAGCAATAAATGTAATAACAAACTGTTATTAACTGTTAATTTGTTAAATCAATGTTCGATTGAGATCCCGTTTTGCTTTCGGTAGTTAACTTTTAGCTGTTAGACCAATTTCAAAAGGGGATGGTTTAGCAATCCCTCTAATTAAATTACATACATACGCACTTTTCCTCTTCAGTAATTTGATTTTCATCCTTGGCTAAACTGACCCCTAATAGTACATTCGTTTGAATATAACGCTGCTAATAGTAATTCTACAAATCAAGTTTAAGAAAACAAGCAATAAGAAAGTAATAATAAAATATATTTCAATATGAATAATTTCTTATTATTATTTATTTATTCAATATTAAATATTG
>KZ651595.1:159792-170627 GCA_001010745.2 Gerris buenoi | reverse complement strand
TAATTATATATATATTTTAAATTCTAGAATAATTATTTATTTGAAAATAAAATATTATAAGAGAGCACACAGCACACCATATAAAGTATTATCACATGAAGATTAATTTAGCATACTGCATGCAAGAACTCTTTACTTTTTTTAGCCTTTTACGTGAAAGTCAAAGAAGTAAAGGTTAAATAAAAGAAATTTAATGTTAGCTAATAGTAGAGAGCTTAAAGCATGTCACGCCACTGCTCATAGGGATAAGAATTAAAATAAAACTTTTTTAACGAGACGGTTTTATTAAACTATAAAAGTTTTTATTGCAACTCCTATACCTGTAAAGTTCCGTTCACTAGCAACAGAGGTAAAAGTATAAACAGATAAGTTGATTATTTTATAATCTTAGCAACTATTTTTATATTTACGATCTACCTTAAAGATAATAAAAAAAGCTTAATTTTTTTTACTCTATTTTAAGTGAATAAATATTCCACATAATATAAGAATAAAAAAATAAATAAAATGTGGTAATAGAGGTACAACAAAGTTTAATAGGTTAAAGTATTTTTTTTTTAAAGTGTTTGAGATCAAAAAATTAAACATTAAAATGTTAAATTTATGTTTTAGCGAAATTTAATAAATGAAATATAAGTTATAGCGAAGAGTTTTAATATTTTCTAAGTAGGAAATAAATTTTTGAAATCATAAAACAATTTTTTAGGGAAACATATAAAAATTACTTTTATAGTTACACCTTATAGAAAAATCTACGAAAAAAAAATAGATGACATGATCATAAACAAACGTATAATATTTGAATGATAAAATACCAAATTAGATTAATATTAAAATGTCATCATAATTGAAAGTGTGTCATAAATATCAACAGTACCACTATAATAAATATAAAACAGCACATACAGTTTAAAAACTAGAAGAGAAAAAATATCGAGGACATAAATGAAGTTAAGAATGATATAACAGGAGCACTAAACGACTGAGTGAATCACATACAAAGTAGAGTATTAGTATTCCAACAGTGTGACGGGCATTTTATTGTCATGAGGCGTCGTTCCACTGCTTTACATACTTCCAATTACTACAGTTAGATGTATCTCGGTTGTTAAAGACGGAAATGGTAAATAAATTAGAGCAATCGTAAAAATATTTAGAGACTTTGTGTATATGACAAGCACTAAGTGATTATAGATAAGATGAAGAAAACTGTAGTAGGTAATACAGTAGCAAATGAAAATTATTGTTTTAATAAAATGTATGTCTTTAAGTGAGAGATGTTGTTGCTTGATAGCCGACTATTAATTAACATTCCTCTGCCATCCTTTTTTATAATTTTAAATGTTCTATGTAAATTACGTATTTGTAATAGTAGGAAAGGTGTGTTAAGTTATAAAAGGAGCTTTTAGCTTTTAGTAGAGTAGTAGTGAATAGTTTAACTATTGAGTGGCGAGGGTAAAGAAAGGAGATAATATCTTAAGTTGACTCGTAGTACTAGTAAAGTCGAGGGAATGACCCAACAGTGGTAACACATTAACCTATGCATGAGAGGCAAGCAGGCTAGAAGGGTGTGAAGGTGTCGTATATTGGCCCTAGGAGTACTCGAGGTGTGGGCGAGGGCACCCACTGTTTACTTACAGTCTGTTTCAGGGAGCAAACAGGGCCTTTTCAGGACAAACGGGCCCTTGCTTCAGTGCAAACAAAGCAACCCTGATTAACTCGTTCATTTGCATGCTATTAGACCGGCCCCGGCAAGTCGCCTTAGAAATTCTCACCCTCGACTCTTCGAGCCAACTTCACCTCCCTTCTTCGACAAATCAAACATTCAAAATCTTCTGACTTGGGTAAACAAGAAAAGGGACAGGCAGCAACGCTCCTGAGATTCTACCCCTCCATGCACAAGCAATTAAAACAAAGAGATCGATACGAAACAATCTTACAGGAAAAGAACCGAGCAGGAAATAACGTCGGAGAAAACAGAAAATATTATGTTTACATAATTTAACTTTCGATTTCAATATTAATTACTCCCGCGAAGTTTAGGATTTACTTAAAATTATAAAGAGCAGAAGATGACTGAATTTATAAAACAAAATCTTAGGGTTAGATTACTTTATCTTAGTCCAATATTAGCAGTAACCATCAACGAATCATATTTTTCTTACAGATGGATATAAATTCATCTGTACCACAGAAAATTATCTACTTCGTCTGAAGAATGGATGTAATAGAATTAGGTTATAGGTTGTTATATTAAAGGCTGTGAATAGCACATTGAGAGAAGCCACGATTTAATAACATGTTTGCTTGGGAAGATTCGATAAATAGGCTATCAGTCGAGAGCTACCTTATCGATAGATATTGTTCAAACATAGAAACCACCGAGTGTTCGAACCCTGTTTATTCTGAATCCTATCACAAAAGCATTTATTCCATTGTTCTCCGGGCCTTGTGTTTACGGTAAATTTATCGACACCACAAGGTTTGAAAATTTTATAAAGATCTCAAGAGTTGGAGAGTAAGGCCCGAGAGAAAGGTGTCGGGTCTGAAGAGATAAGACCGGGTAAAGGCCGGTGGGAAAGATAAGGCAGGGAAGGTTGAAAAGAGGAATAGCCCAGGAGGAAGTTTGAGCGCATTAGATAGGGAGAAAACACACCATGGGAGAACTCCATTAGAAGTAGTACCGTCTCGCCTCACAAAGGCCTACAATGAGCCCATATCTCACCACTCCGGGCTTTAGCAAGTGATTCTCACCATACGTACAACAGTTAAGAAAAATTACACCACCGAATGAAACACCTGAACGTAAAACTCTAGAATTTCAAAAGATTTACAAACTCATCTTACATAAATAAACATCACCAATAATAAAAATTCATTCGGTTTTTAGAATACTAACAAAAAGGCATTAACAACAGACACTAGTCAACGATAATTTAATGTTGGATCAGTGCAGAGCCCAATATTGGCCCAGATTTCAGTTAAACACGTTTCCCGAACCCCTTCTCCCACCATTTCCGACTTGCCGTTATTACGGGGAGAAAGACTGGAATAGACCACTTAACACACTTAACGGGGCGATCAATGATCTTTATAATTGATACTAGTTTCACGCTAGCACGCAGGCCCATCCCGATCGACAGTGTTGCCTCACCCAGAGATCCAATTTATACATTAGAGCGAAAATGTCGAGAGAGGTAGCTAACTGCCCTAGTTAATTTTAGTTACAAACACATTTTGTTACAATTAATTTTTCAAAAAAAAACAAAAGTTTTATAAAATATCCCTCACATTTCTTTATTTTATAACTGCTGGAGGCAATATTTTCCATAAGATGTTTCAAATTCTAATATGTATTACCTTGAGTGATCAAATTTATAAGTCCAGTATTTTCCACATATTTGACCGAAATTCTTTCTCGAATTTTCTTATACAGTGCGCTGCCTCAATTGATTAAAAAAAGGAAATTCTAAAAAAACAGAGTAAAAATAGATAAAGAATTTAATTACAATAAAAGCCGAAAAAGGTGATAAAAAAAACCCAAATATTTGCATTGACATTGTTTGCACGGCTTTTCAGGTAAGAATATAAGAAATGTACGCTGGATTTTATACAATTTATTAACAAAGCTCACGCAATTATGTAATATTAAAACAAACAGTTCATTTAAAACACATAAGGCAGGTGGAAATATATCACAACATCTTAAGATAAGATCATACTTTAAACATAGAATATACAAGAATCAACAGGAAACTGAACAATGTAACAAACAAAACAAAAAAATGACAACATTTCAGTTAATTTATTGGCATCCTCAAAGCGTTGTTTTCATAGCATTTCATGTTTGATTACAGATAAACAAAAAAATACACAAAATTCAGTCCACCAAAGGAAGTTCAAATAAAAGAGAATGTTAAAAAAGAGGGGAAAAAAATTCTTTCTTCAGATTTAAGATATTGAAGGCACGTACACATAATGAAATACGTATATATACATTTAACAAATTTAATTGGCTGGAGAGTGTTGGCACAAGAAGCCAGTATAAAAGATAGGCTAAGAACCTGAACAAAGCCTGAACTCGACCACCTGCGCCCAATAATAAATCAACTTCGGACAAACTAGTTTTTTCCCTCAACCTTCCAATATTCTTTAAAAAGTCATTGAAATCCACAAGAAATATTTATAAAAAAAAAATAGAGCCTGCAGAGATATACAACAAAGTAAATTATTTCGTTCAACACGTCAGCGGAATGTATATTTAGTTTAGTTTATATTCATATTGATTTAATAGACACAAAAACTTAGTCCGAAAATAAGAAATCATAATAAACTCATTTAAAGAAATTAATAATGTATTTAAATCAAATAATATCTCATTTAAAGAAATTAATAATGTATTTAAATCACATAATATCTCATTTAAAGAAATTAATAATGTATTTAAATCACATAATATCTCATTTAAAGAAATTAATAATGTATTTAAATCACATAATATCTCATTTAAAGAAATTAATAATGCATTTAAATCACATAATATCTCATTTAATTGATTTATTTTTAAACATGATGTTTAAAAAGTGTTAAACAAGTGGACGTTAATTTTCTACGTTCTCATATAAAGAGAAAGTATTGAGCGCGATTTCCACGTTTTGAGATCCCCTGATCCCAAGAAAAATCGTTTTTAATGTCTGTCTGTGCACTGCAGTCATGTGGAGCTTAAACTACGGGGCTGATTAACACGAAATTGAGGATATAGGGTTTTTTCATGTTCAGGACAATCATACCTAAGGTGAAATCGAGAAAAATACTTTAGGGTCAAAATTTAGAGGCGCTACCCCAACAAATCTGAAGAAAACGTAGAAAAAAATGATTTCTCCAAAAAGGTCCCAACAATTTTAATTAAAAAATTCTAAACTTTAGTCTATTTATATACAAATCTAACAATATTAACCTGAAAAATGGCTTTAAACGCGGACGGAGAAAGGCCGGGTTCGAATTCAAGCCAAGGAAAAGTAATTTTTATGATAAATTTTAATATTATGCAATAATAACTAAATGAACCTACGAAAAATCAAAATCTATTAAATAGAAAATACTGGGCCATTAGAAAGTTTGTCTGAGTTGTGTCAGACCGATATTTTTTTTTTTTTTTAATTCTTCAACAATATCAGATTTTTTTAATTGCCAGGAAACGTTATCAATTCTCTATTATAACGACCGAATTTGGCAGTAAATCATCAATTATTTTAAAATATTGATGATTTTTGACAATCAACTGACTCATTATAGTATTTGTAAGATATTTAGAGATTAAAACTCATTTTATTATTTTTATAAATCATTTCTAACGTATGTACTTATAAAATTAATTGTTGCTGTTTCATTTTATTTCAAACTTACCTTCACTTTTAGCTTCAAAGTTCAAAACTTACAATTTTTTTAAAAGAAATAAAAGTTATTATAAATATATTTTCATAGAAGTAACATTTATAAATAAGTAGCTGAAAATATTATATGTTATAAAATACGACTTTCAATCCTATTAAAATTCCGCGGAAATATCATAAGTTAGAAGTTTTTAAAGACAAGACGCACGCGATATAACCCATTATAACTTCGAAAACTTACGTCTTTTTAACGTTTCCTGCATACTAAGAGTACATAATAAATTTATAAGTAAAAGAAGAAAAATAGATAATAAAATAAAATTTATATAAAAATTCTATTATAATAAGAGTGGGAAAAGGATTTTGGTGGTTTTTGGTTAATTTTGAAGAAAGATAAACAAGTTTATAGAATTAAAGCGAAACCATTCAAAATAAAGACTTGTTATCATAATTCAGGCTGAGTGAATTATGTATTAACATTTTAATATTTTTCGGAACCTTTTTAAGCGTTGACGCATAAAACTAAACATAATTATTTCTCTCTTACATGTTTCCATCAAAATTTAATTATTTTTATCTATGCAGCGGGACTTAAAATTTATAAATTTAAGTAAATTCACTATTGTAAACTAGTTTCGAGTGCTTTTAATCATCATTATAGAATTGATAAATGGATTTAGCTCACTGGTTAAAAAAAACATACAGGGATTCGCTTAGAATTATCTTTACAACTCATTTAATTTGTAGCTGCTCAACTACCAAGATGATGGCGCTTGACATATCTGAAGATAATTCCGGGTTCATTGATGGAGAAATATCATGGGACTTCTTTAGAAAACGTAAAAAAAAGTCAAAACGGTCAGTAAGACCATATCAATATCAATGAAGTCGACATTCCATTTAATTTTTATTTCTCTTACGAATTTGACATAAAAACAATATTTGTCGTGATGTAATAAGATGTTTCAATTTGTAGTTCTTTGTTTACTCTGAAAATTAAAGAATAGTTAATAACTTGGCGAGTAATATTACTTTAATTTTTATGTATATTTGAAGACAGCCTTAAGATAGAAAAATCGTTAAAACCACTTAACGACGAAGTGGCAGGGTCGAGACCCTTCTAGCTTCTCGAAAAAGGCTAAAAAACGTGTTTAACCTCTTTTTCTTGGCTAAGAGTGGTCAAGAAGGCACAAGTATTTTTTCTTAACCTTATAATTTCTTGATTAGACGAGCATTTTTTAAAATTGCAAATTAAAACTTTGGTAAAAATCTGTTCACAGTAGCTAAAAAACTTTATAATTTTTTTTTAACAATAAATTTAAAGTAATACTGTTTCAGATTTTATTTAAGCAATTACGTTTATAGAGGAAAATTCATCTATATGTTAAAAACAGTAATCGACTTGGATAAAGCCAAGTTAGCACCATCACTCAGTAAAAGTGGGTAATTATTATAAAGCTAAACTCATAAACTACCGACAATTAACTCTGTTAAAACGGGTTATGGTTCGTAATAATAGTGGCTATTACAGTCCTTTTAAAAAATTACATCGATGGAAGAATATGCGAAGAACTAGAGCCATGTTAATTTCCGAGTAATTGCGCTCGGGCCAAATGGAGCGGCTTTTTCTTATATGCTCTATGAAAAAAAACGAGTTCTATGAGAACGCGTCGAATGATCCGAGTACAGAGCGGTTAAAGAAGCTTGGACGAGTAGGTAAGTTTATGCCTACATTGTTTCAAAAGAACCAAAGTCACGACTTCCAAGAGCAGTTTTATATACAAGAATATGGAAAGATGCCTTGGTGAAAAAAGACTAATGATTTACTGCGACGGCGTAAAATGCAAAATGGTAAAAAATCTACGGTTTCACGGCCGATAAAAAACGGTGTCTTGAAGTCGTTTCGGAAGGGCTATGGAGCTATACGGCTACTCGCGGAAGGTACCACCGACACAGGGGCAAGCTAGCTCAATGAGAAGCCCTGGTAAAGTAGTAAAACCCGAGCTAACCAACAATGCTTCAGTCTCACTTAACCTCCAATCAGGAAGCCAATAAAAATAAAGTTGTTCACATGGCCCTTCGAATCATTGTTCTTTTAGTCGTTCCGACACGGGGTTTTTACTCCGGTACAACATCGGCCTCGGGGCTAATTTAAAGAAGAAAGAACTTTTTTTCCGTCTCGTCGGAATGCACGCAAACAAATTTATAAATGTGGTCTGTTTCTAAATGACCACTGTTACAATCCGAGCTATTAAAGAAGACGGCTTTAAAATCCGACCGAACGATACAACAGCATCTATCCCATCAGGTGCTATAAAACCAACGAGGTACAAACCGAAGCTGCGATCACAAGTACCGTTAGCTTGTAACCTCAACCTCAAACCGTAACGTCAAATACAACCTCTCCATTTCCAATGTAAAATCGAGAAAAATATATAGATCGTAAATTTAGATATAATGGGTTGGTAATTTTAAAGAGAACTAGACACAATGACAGAATAATTTTAGCTGAAATCTAAACCCGTATAAATAAGATAGGATATGGAGCGTTAGGATATGGCCGTATAAATAAGTTATTAACACGAGAGGAATTTATTTTATTCTTAAACTGTTACTTCCACAGATAATTTTATCGAACGTTTTAAATAACACAAAAAATTAAATAGCAGTATCGCATTTCAATTGAATTTATGGAGTTAATAAAATATAGTATTTTAGGATAATTATCTTAAGTTGGTATAATTAAAAAAAAAAAAAAGACAAAAGGAGACTAAGTGCTCTATGAATTATTAGTACATTTCAAGATCCCTGGTAGATTACAGCTGAATTTGAGCATAAATAAAAATGTTAAACTAAACACTTGACGAGGGAAGNTGGAGTCTTATTGTCTTTATTAAAAATCCTTTATTCAATAAAGTATAGAACGCAACGCAAAATTATTTAAAAAATATGTTAGCTACTAAGTAGCCTTGAAAGATACCTCTAATTGTATATCTTCTCATACCTTCAACCTTTTTTTCATATTTTTTTATTTTTTTTTTATTCCTCGGACCTCCCATAAACAATTCTATGGTACGCATTACATTACTGGTCCAATTATATAAACAACTCAATACATTACTCAGCATTCTTTAAAACTTATAAGCAAGCACACGATAAAAAGTAAATATTGAAAAAAAAAAAACAAAAAACTATTTATTTAAATAATTCCAAGATCCTTAAAGTTTACGAAAAAAAAAAAAAAATTAAAAATTCTTACCACGTATCCTGCTTTAAATTAAATTACAAAAGCATAATCAAATTAAGGAGTAAGTATTAGGGGGGAAAAAAGAACAAAAAAAACATGTTCAGAAAGATTTTTGCCGCTGATTACATTTCTTTAAAGTCGAGGTCAAAGAATAATGAATTTTTACTTATAAAGGACCTTAATTTATTGTCTCCTGTCAGTGAATGAACAATGATCACGAAGCCAAGTTTATACTTTAAACAAACATCTTAATCTTTTAATTTATAAAGAGGGAGAGGGGGGTGTTAAAGTATTGAAATAAATAAACAAACAATGGGAATTTATTCTAAATCCTAAAAGAATTAAAACACCAAGATCCCTGGTAGATTACAGCTGAATTTGAGCATAAATAAAAATGTTAAACTAAACACTTGACGAGGGAAGGACGAGTCGCGTACCGTGATAAAGTCCGGATTCTATGCAAATTTGAGAGGAAACATCGCACTGCTTTCTTTCATTTTCAAGCAGTTGAAGTACTCAGAGAGAAAGAGATATCAAGAACAGGAATCTCGAAATAAAACAGGCAGAAACAACACAAATGCAGTTAGATGAAGGGAGAGAAGCGAGCTGAAGACGTGAATTATTCCGCTGTTTGGTATCTTTCTCAGGCAAGAAATGCGAAGTGAGACGTCAATCTTGCGCTGGATTGACGGACAGTCTACGTCAATGATTCAGGAAGTCTAATGGCCCTACTCTGTACCAACAGGCCGGCTTGAACCGGAGCAGGGAATAATCTTACAAAAGAAAACCCAACTGAAGAAAAACAGGCAGAGAAGCAAAAAAAGAACAATCTTTAAAATAAACTTTTCACGGTATGAAAAAAACGTTAAGAGATTCTTTCAATCAAATAGGCATGTTTGATTTTAAAATCAACAAGAAAAAATATTTATTTAATAAATATGTATTAAGTATTACATTTTTACACAATTTTTTAAAAGAAATAAAAGTTATTATAAATATATTTTCATAGAAGTAACATTTATAAATAAGTAGCTGAAAATATTATATGTTATAAAATACGACTTTCAATCCTATTAAAATTCCGCGGAAATATCATAAGTTAGAAGTTTTTAAAGACAAGACGCACGCGATATAACCCATTATAACTTCGAAAACTTACGTCTTTTTAACGTTTCCTGCATACTAAGAGTACATAATAAATTTATAAGTAAAAGAAGAAAAATAGATAATAAAATAAAATTTATATAAAAATTCTATTATAATAAGAGTGGGAAAAGGATTTTGTGGTTTTTGGTTAATTTTGAAGAAAGATAAACAAGTTTATAGAATTAAAGCGAAACCATTCAAAATAAAGACTTGTTATCATAATTCAGGCTGAGTGAATTATGTATAAACATTTTAATATTTTTCGGAACCTTTTTAAGCGTTGACGCATAAAACTAAGCATAATTATTTCTCTCTCACATCTTTCCATCAAAATTTAATTACTTTTATCAATGCGGCGGGACTTAGAATTTATAAATTAAGTAAATTCACTATTTTAAACTAGTTTCGAGTGTTTTCATCATAGAATTGATAAATGGAATGGCTACTGATAAAAAAAAAAAAACATTCAGGGATTAGCTTAGAATTATCTTTAGATAAAATTTAATTTTGTAGCTGCTTTGTACCAAGATGATGGCGGATGGCGCTTGACATATCTGAAAATAATTCCGGGTTCATTGATGGAGAAAGATCATGGGACTTCTTTAGAACACGTAAAAAAAAGACAAAACGGTCAGTAAGACCATATCAATATCAATGAAGTCGCAATTCCATTTAATTTTTATTTCTCTTACGAATTTGACATTAATCAATATTTGTCGTGATGTAATAAGATGTTTCAATTTGTAGTTCTTTGTTTACTCTGAAAATTGAAGAATAGTTAATAACTTGACGAGTAATATTACTTTAATTTTTATGTATATTTGAAGACAGCCTTAAGATAGAAAAATCGTTAAAACCACTTAACGACGAAGTGGCAGGGTCGAGACCCTTCTAGCTTCTCGAAAAAGGCTAAAAAACGTGTTTAACCTCTTTTTCTTGGCTAAGAGTGGTCAAGAAGGCACAAGTATTTTTTCTTAACCTTATAATTTCTTGATTAGACGAGCATTTTTTAAAATTGCAAATTAAAACTTTGGTAAAAATCTGTTCAC
>KZ651595.1:127527-156293 GCA_001010745.2 Gerris buenoi | reverse complement strand
GAGAGCACGCTCGTCTCTGATAAGTCCTATATATGATTTTCTTGATATGGTATAGGTCCAGAGTTGGGTGGGCATCGTCGGGCCCCTGATGAGTCGGTAGCGACGAAACGATGCAGGACATGGCGTTTTGCCGAGCCAACATCTTTGTGACGTTTGTCTGGTGTTGGAACAGTTCCTATGTGTCACGCTTGCGTGGCACATCCCTTGGTGTCTCTCACATATGGTTAAACTTAATTTTTAATAGTTTTGAGGTAACTTTTGCTACTACATATTAGCTTTAGTGTGTTTAAAAATATTATTGAACCAGTACAGATGCTCTAGCCAATTAAGGTACACTGAAGAATAATTTCCTCTGTCGATAACGATACCTAGTTCCGGATTAAGCCTTTAAATTTTTCTACAAGTGTAGAAGTCAACATTAACGACAGTAGAACTATACAATAGACGACTTCAAGACTTGTAGAAAAATTTGAAAGCTTAATTCGGAACTAGGTATCGCTATCGACAGAGGAAATTATTCTTCAGTGTAGCTTAATTGGCTAGAGCATCTGTACTTATGGCTGTACTGTACATTGGCAATAAGAGATGCCAGACAATAAATTAAAAAAATTAATACCTACGCCTCTGCAACCAAATAACAGACATCAACCAATGTAATGTAAATGGATTCTCATTCGAAGTTAGAAGATAATTTTAAATTTAAATCTCTATTACAATTTTTTTTTTTTTTATTGTTTAAAGTTACCAGAGAAACGGATGTTACATTATGTTCGATGATGATAATTGATTTAACATCTTAATAGGATATAATATGACATGATAAAAAATTGTGTTCAAGCCGTGTTTGTTTTCAGGAATTGTTTAGGTCTGAGAATGGATAGAGGAGAATTTAAGTGATTGATATTCCTTTTATCTCATCCAACACTGACATGATAACACATAAATCATAGCCCAATAGGAGTTGAGTTTTCGATTTAATTTTTTTTTTTTTGGTTTTATTTTTTTTCCCCCAACTACAAGTTGACACGTCAACGAGAACAATAGAGTAAGGAGAGATAATGTTTTAGCAAGAGTGGTGGAGGGGGGACAATGTGTAGAGGTATGCGAAGGGCAGAGGGACAAGGGGGGGAATATGTGGACAATGGTTTGGAGCTATGCTGCAGTGTCGAGTGTTATAGGGTAGGTACCGAACCCCGAGCAAAGCGTTACGCTTCCCAAACATATCTGGCCTTTATACGAACGCTTGGGATATATCAATCACTTGACCTACACTATACCCAAGGCAAGTAATATATGTCCGCATAGCACTGATACCCCGCGTACTATACAATACCCTTACTGACACCCACCTGCAGAAGCGCAATTTATATTTAAGTCAATAGAAATAATTCAAACTCCTTTTTTTTTCACCCACACTTGTTCTCGTAATTTCCTTCCTCTCACACTTTTAGAGTCTTTATTTAATCCATATCAGTATTTGCTGCAGTGACCTCCCAACATATGAATGTTTTAAAAAGGCAATCATTACTCCAGTATAACCCTACGCACTGATAACTAAACCCGTTCCATAACACTTTTTCCCTCGCAATAAATTATTCAAGTACATAATAGATCGATATCAAAACGACCCGTCGGAGTATACTAACCTACGACTATAATAAACAACACACGATTTCTAAGCAAAACATCAGTTTACACGGTTTTTTTTATCAGAGTAATTTATAAACGTGTAAAAGAACACAACGTAAAAAAGAACTAACATCTGCACTACACGGATTAATGCGTTACAGAGTTACAGTTTACATACAGTATAAACAAATATCAGTAGATATACTGAGCGACAATTTAGAATTATCAAAAGTAATTACTCTAATCTAACAACTAAAATTATACAAATTTAATTGCAAAAATAAATCTATATGCTTAGAACGAAATATTTAATTAAAAGAAAAAAAAATCTTGAATGTTGACTACTATAAGTGGTGTGTTAAAGTTCATATTTTCTTAAATTATGTTTTTCATTTTTTGGTTGGTGGACTTGAGAAAAATAAAAGAGAGTCTCTGTAATGATTTTATCCCATGACAGCTCGTACAAAAATTAAATAAATTAAATATGTAGTTCCTTGCCACAGAAATCCAACCAATCGTTGTTGGAGTATGTTTGGAATACCTCAAGCCTAATATAAATAGTAACACCTTTGGACCTTAAATTGTCACTAATATGTCACCTCGTGGTCACAGATTAATACTTATAAGATACCAGAAAGTAAGCAACAATAAAACATTATATTATTTAACAATATGACAAGCTGTCAACAAAGACTAATATTACTCTACAATACTAGTATGAAAAGAAGTAGTTTTAAGGAGTATCGAAATGTTATTGTTATGTTGTTGTTTTGTAAACAAAAAAAAAATCTTTTGTTAAACAAAAAATAATGCTTGGTCTGACTACCTTTATTTCAATAGTATATTAAACTAGGTTGAAGGCAAGTTAGTTTATGCTTGTTTGCTTTGAGGTTCCGCCACGATCAACAAAGGAAGCATGGTTAAAACAGGAACGAAGATGATTACTCTTAATCTATAATTGAAGTTTCAGATATTGTACGCAGCACAGCATTGGGTGGAAGACAATTAAGAATTTTGTACGCGAAGGTCTGGAAAATTCCTTCCATTTAAAAAAATGGGATCCTTCAAAAAGTCAACCGTGACGTAACGACTTCATCTTTCCGATTTCCACGACCGAGGCGTGTGAAAACTATTTAAAGAGAGGCGACAACGGTTTGAAAACAACAATATAATGGGGAAGAACCCGGAGGAGAAGAAGAGGACGACTCAATTTCTTACGGACAATCACGAAACGTCGCTCGGTCACGGGTATTGCCGTGTTCGGTACCACGGCGGAACAACAAGACCCCTCTTTTGAAAAAACTAAGACCTTATTCAACCCCCCTACCACTCCACGTGAGGGTTTCTTTAGCTCCCGGTCTTTGACGAGATCATCCGAGTATGAACAAGATGGTGTCTTCATCGAAGTAAGATTACAATAAGGCCGAAGCTACAAAGGCATTCTGTGAACACAATGGCCTCGTCCTCGTGAATCCCATCAATATGTAGCCATCCATAATAATAATGGATCATGAAGCTATTTAAGAAGGATAACTCCCACAGGACCTTCGCTCCAGCTATAAAGTACCTAAGGAACAAATCATCTTCCATTCCGTTCCAACCTTCCTTAGATCCTTAGAACCCTCTTATTATCTTCATTACATCCAATACGCCTTATATTGTTTTTCTACTCTTTTAGGTATTTTTTTTTTTTTTAGTTAGATTGAATTTATTAAAAGTTAAGTAAAAAAGCTTTCAATAATAAAACGGCTGGAGAGTTCAGTACTAAAGTGTTGTAGAGTGCATAATAAACAAATAAGATGCAATAATGAAAATAATAAGCACATCACTTCTATTATTCGACAGCTATTACTGTGCAGTGCAAGCGTATATTTTATCATGAAACAAAAAAAGTAAGTTAATACGTTATTTTAATACAAGAAGAGGAACTACATAAGAGGTTCGTAGAAATAATTTATGATCAGAAAGAATAAGTCCTTAAACCAGATCTATAAATTGTCCACACAAGATTAAGGGTATAACCTTTTTATGCGTGTAATTGAGAGGTACTCGATGGGTGAAGGAAGAAAAAATACCATATCTATTGAAATAAGGCAGGGTATAAAGAATAGGGAAAAGAAAGAGTAAAGGCGCCCAAGAATTCGTGACTTTAAAGATAATGGGCCCTCAGAAAAGAAATATATCGAAGGCGGTTTTCCAAGTTCACAGGCAATAATAATAAAATAAATACGGAATACAGGCCGTAAGGGAGTTAAGTAGGCCTACCGTGAGCTACGTAGGGCGAGAGAAAGGGAAATAATAACATCGGTCGATGGGCGATATCGCCTGGTGTGGGCTTCGAGGGGGGTAAATTGATTCATACAACAAGTAATCAGGGTCGGAGGTACATAAATCTGAGAGGGCGAATCTTGCCGGTATGAAAATGGGGTTGGGGTACGTGAGGTGGGTACATATTGCAGCACAACGACTCCGAAGGGTAAAATAGACGATGAAGGGAGTCGATGCTAAACTTGGGTTTGGCATCCGAGGCTTTCCACAGTCCCTCTGCCAGCCGAGGCCTTCAATAGCAGCATTTTGGGTTTGACTAAACGCAGCTGGGTGCTGCTTCGGTTGAATCATTGAAATAACCGAATTAGGGAGAATTTTATTACTCTATACAAAATACACACACCCTGCCTTCTTATTATTAGAGTGCACCAAGGTTTTAACCCAATATTCCAATATGTCACTGATAGTAGAAAAAAGTGACAACTTTTAAACTTTATTTTAGTCTTGTAGTAAAAATGAAGAAAGAAATTAAACTAAATGTGCAACAAAAAAAAATTTCGTAAAATTGAAACTAAAAAGAACATTATAAGGAAATTGATACATCCAATTATCTATACTTGTTCAAAAATGCAGATAAATCAAAATATAAAAAGTTTGGCTGCGAAAAAAACGAGGTTCACAATACACACGACAATTTTTTGTAGTCCCCCTTTTGGGGAGTACAATAAAAACATTGTAAATAATAAACATGTCGGGTTCAGTAGCAGTAAATAAAGTTATGAACCACAAGGGTTGGTAGGGCAGGTGCAAGTTACAGCGATACGAAACCACTCAAAAAACATAACCAACCCTTGGAAGGGAGGCAAACAGGGTTTAAACATTGGCTTATCTTTACAAACTTAACAAAAAAATCATATGAAAATATAAAGATCTATCACAATTTATGAAATATATTATCATAAATTAAAAACTTGTTAAACCTAACATTATCACATGAAAATTTCGAAGAGGGATTAAAGATGACTTCATTTCATTAAATAGCTTACCTAAATATAAGATTGGCCGGAGCCACGGCTGGTGGCGGATTTTGGACTTGCCAAAAATCCAGCCGGGCTAGATGAGCCACATCGGTCCACTTGAGTTCCCGATCCCCCACACACGGTGAGTTTTGGAGCGGCGCGGGACCATTCGGCCTGATGGATCGATGGGGTGTAGGGGCCTTAATATTTACTTTTGTTTTGAAGAGGTGAATAATTTCTTGCTGCAAATTAAATCGATAATAAATAAATAAAATAAAATGATTCAAATTTTAGTTACAAACGTGACCAAGTAAAATAGAGACAACTTGGTCTTCATTCTATACCCCTTCCAAACTATACGAAAAAAAAGATGCAATTAAAATATTGTATCGGATATCCGGTGGGATTAAGGT
Source organism: Gerris buenoi (assembly GCA_001010745.2). Classification (NCBI taxonomy): domain Eukaryota; kingdom Metazoa; phylum Arthropoda; class Insecta; order Hemiptera; family Gerridae; genus Gerris; species Gerris buenoi. The sequence continues at coordinate 150,964 of KZ651595.1, read as the reverse complement.
GAGCCCTCTCGAGCCCTGACAGAGTTCATTAAAATCCGTACCACTTGGTAAGGGAGGTTCACAGAGCAGGCGGACAATGAAAGCGCTTGGGGTCTGTGGGGCCGCGTGCGTACACACCCCCACCTAACTCGCAAGACTTTAATGATACTATAGCTGGGAGCATTATGTTTCAAGGGAGAAAATTCCAACGAAGTAAAATAATTGATCTACCTAATACTCTCTAGTAGAGTAATAGAACGTAGGGAATAAGGGGGAGGGGGAATGTGGTCCCCTCTTTGCCTTGGAAATACGAACTTTTAGAGCACCTTTTTCTCCCTACTCCTACTCTATCTAGCAAGTGCCAGAAGAAGGGTTAACGGGAATTGCTCCAATTAAATTTTCTATATTGGATCTCTCCTGCTGAAATAGGTAAAAGATTCCTTCATATCCAGACTACCTTTCTGTAAGAAATAAACTAATAGAATGTTGTCCTAAACATTAAAAAAGAAAAGAGGCATGAAGGCTTAAGGCACTTAAGGTCGATAGCTTAATATATATTGAACAACTGTTGTCTAACAATCAGAGGTTTGCTAAAATAAAGATCATACGCTAGCTATTTTAATAACTGAATTGATCAAACAAGTCTGTAATTATTGGAAACGGGGAAAAAATGGGAGGACGAGATAATATCATATATAAATCCAAATCTCACATACAGGTATTCATATATTTTTTTTATGCGCATATAATGTATTAATTATGCATTATAAAATGTTTCTCCTTTTCCTGATACTAGGATTTATTTTATAAAAAGAAAATATCAGTAACTCTTGAGGATGAAAAAGTCAATATTTTCCTCTACATAGCGTAGTCTAGGATATACAAACATATACACGGGATATATGAAAATTAAAATACACTATCATTAGAAAGTTCATTTATACATATAATTCTGATTAATACATTTATACAGGGTGACTGGCGATAAAGTTTGGGAAAGATATAGGGCAATAGTACACCTCATACGGAACAAAAATCACCATATATACCATGGTCAATTCTTAACCGTTCTCCCACTAGGTCAAAATTAGCGAATTTTCGAGGGGAGTCGTCCTTGCCTCATAAATCGAATTGTTGTTGCTAAAATATGAATGCTAGAATAATGATATTATTATAGTTGGAAAGCTTAGAAAATTTCCTAAAATAAAAGTAATCTTAATTCCTTTAATTCAGATTATAATTTGCTAATCTGATTTGATAAGTACTCATTTTTATCGAAATTATTGAGAATTTCTTTATTATTTTATTTTTTTTTTGGTGGTAGCTAAACTTACTAACCAGTGTAGGTGAATTGAGTACACTTTCTGGAAAACTTCCTCATTTACTTACCTTTCAAAAAGTATTCATAACTTAACCCATTTATTTAGCCACATTTTGAGTAATAACCGATGGAAGTTAGAAAAATGATTGTAAATTCCAGAAAAATACGTACCATACAGCAATCTAAGGGGGATCCAAGTCCGGAAACGGCTTAATATCTCTGGTTATAATTGAGATATTAAGTTCCGGTTTGCGGGTATCTTTATCATTTATAAAAAAACTACTTTTTGTTGGGTAATAATTTTTACCGTCATATTGGATTCAACTTTGAAATTTTAAATTGGGACACCCATAAAATTATATATTTTTGGATAGGGCTTAAAAAAAGAAAACATTTGCCGCAAACTTGAGCTTTCTATCTTCTACCGTTCCAAAATGGCGGACACTCAAAGTTTAAAATTTTTGAAACTTTGTATTTTTCTGGATTTTACAATCATTTTTCTACCTTCCATCGGTTATTACTCAAAATATGGCTAAATAAATGGGATAAGTTATGAATACTTTTTGAAAGGTAAGTAAATGAGGAAGTTTTCCAGAAAGTGTACTCAATGCACCTACACTGGTTAGTAAGTTTTTCCCCCACCAAAAAAATAAAATAATAAAAAAATTCTTAAAAATATTTGATAAAAATGAGTACTCAGCAAATGCTAATCTTAATTAAAGGAATTAAGATTACTTTACTTTTAGGAAATTTTCTAAGCTTCCCAACGATAATAATATCATTATTCTAGCATTCATATTTTAGAAGCAACATTTCGATTTGTGAGGTAAAGACGACACCCCTCAAAAATTCGCTAATTTTGACCTTGTGGGAGAACGGTTAAGAATTGACCTATAGTATGTAAGGTAATTTTTGTTCCGTATGAGGTGTACTATCGCCCTATATCTTTTCCAAACTTTATGGCCAGTCACCCTGTATAAGTCATAATACAAGAAAGATTGCATTAAATGAGAATAAGGAGAGCATTTTTCTTTTCACTCAATTTGAAGTGTGTAGCTGTAATTTTATTAGCTACGTTCTAGTACCGGTAGATGTGTCGATATATATATTTTTTGTTTTTTTTGTTTAAGGTTTAAGTTGTTAAGAATATTATATTTATATTAATAACACAACAATTACACGGAGACCAGCTTTCTTATGATAAACCGTTATAATAAAAGAGATCAGTCTACCATATGGTTGGTTATCGAAATCTTGTTTGTTCAGTGAACCTATGTCTATTTTTTTTCCTCATTCTAAACTCTTATGAGTCCGATAATATCTACAGTGTAGAGGATATCTGAATCCGAAATAACAGGCTCCGAGAAGGAAGGGATATAAGAATCAAAAGTTTTTTGTTTTAAGGAGGTTCCAATTAAAGTACTTAAAAGCTTCATAAAAGATGCTTGGTTAAGAAGGAGAACCGTAAGACGGGAAAGGAGCAGGTGTGAAGGAGGAAGGTTGAGGGTATTGTTTTAAGGGGAGTAGACGTGCGATAAGGGACGGCAAACACTGACCTGGGGAGATAGGGTGGGGACTCGCCGGACACGGGACCCGGAGCCTCTTGTGTAAACAGACTTGAAGCTAGCCAAGGCCTACGAGCAAGAAGGAGAAGTAGACTCTAACATACTCCGAACAACAAGGTCTTAAGTGTACGACCGAGAAGGAACAACCCAGACTCTTCTCCGGGGGGACCCCTACAATTAAGTGGTCCCGAAGTTTTTTAAAAATTATGATTGAGACGTAGGCACCGGCCCAAGGCAAAAGAAGCCAGAGCCGAACGGTTCTAAGTATAGGAAAAACGTGGTCTCGATCTGTTATCGTGACTGGGCCAGCCAGAGGGCACGATGCTCATCCGCATCCCACTGAACTAAAATGTAAAGGAAAAAGTTATTGGATACTTAAACGCGATAACAACATACATTACGAGTTACTAGATACTGAGTTTTAACTTAACAAATGTGAGAGACGTTCCATAGAATGCTAAGTTGAAGTTAGCAAGAAAATCCTAAATCATACATCATTTTATTTAGTACTATATGCAATTGTAACAATGGATATTTAAGACAGACACAAGTTAAATCCCTAATTACTAAAACAAAAACCACGTTTTAAGACGATAGATGGACACAAAAACAATCAAAAATATTTTGGAAATCTCAAAAAAATAAGATATTTACAAAAATATAGTGGTATCATTTCTTCATATGTAAGCCACACCATGTCTTCGTAAGAATTCATATTGCTTACGGAAATGAATATAAGTATATTTATAAGAAATTAGAGTACACACAAAACAGCCCAGTTTCTTATTTTTATATATTTGCAATCTTCACGCATGATAAGAATTAACATAACCCAATTTGGACAGAACTGTTTGCCCAATTCGATGAAGATTTCCGTTTGTATTCCTTAATGAGATATACAATATACATATTATGCTACCGTATTAACCCCTTTTTAAAGTAAAAGATTAGTTTTATTCGTCGCACGTTGTCCTAACTAATAATTCTTTTTCTAAGGACCAAGTAAATTATACAAAAAAAAAATCAGTTGGTAACGAATAAAACAAAAAAAATAACAATTGATTGTATCCGAAACTAGATCTAGAATGTTAATCGAACTCGCGTAAAGGTAAAATTTCTTTTTTTTATTATTATTTCCCTCTTATCTTTTTTAAAGATTCAATCCCTCAGGCGGTAACTACCTTGCTCTCAATTTTATTCAAATTTCTTCATATAAAAAAAAAACAACTTAATAACTGCTACTTATTTCCTTTTAGAAGTACATTATCATTACATCACTATAAAAATTTATTGTTATTTTCAGAAGATAAAAAAATGAGGATATCAGGTTACCTTTTATAAGTTTTTTTTTGTTATCTTTTTTAAATATGTTCACATTAACATGAAATACATCAATTAATGAATGCTAATATTTAATAACTACATCTAAAAAAAAAGTTGCTTTTTTTTTAGTCAAAATTTTGTATCTAGAATTACAAGTTATCTTAGGAACCAGATCAAAAAATAGATTTTTTTTTTTTTAAATTACACTTGTAATGTGTTTTTTAGAACTGAATAGGTCTATATTCTCATTATGACAGTCCACTTAAACAACACCTTTTGTAGATTACCAAAGATATATATATATATTACCTTGTACATCATTTCAGAAAAGATTTAAAGTGGTCTCGCCTGATCACTTACCTGGAAAACAGAAAAAAACAAAAACATCATTAGTCTCTTCTCTACCTTCTTGGATAATAACATCATTAAAAACACTGCTCTTTAATAAATAACCCCAAGACAATGGTTGGATTATTAACATGTTTCTTTTTTAAAACGAACAAGATAAAAAAAAAAAAAAAAAAAAAAAAAAAAAAAAAAAAAAACAGTAAAAAATAGAATTCTTGTTTCTTATTTAAAAAAAAATCCTTCTGAAGGTAAGTAATATTAGTAACTATTGTTTAGTTTTTCTGTTGTTATTTTTTAAGGTATTTTCAAAGTAAGAAACGATTAAGGTAAGTAATACGGAAGTATACGAGATTTAATGTAACAATCCATCAAAATAATTGATTTTTAATCTATGATTTAACTTCATAGATAATAGAATAACACAAATTGTCTCTTCACGTAAATTATCAAATCAGCTTTCAGCCTTCAAAAGGCCATCATCAGACAAGACACTCAAGTCGATCATCGACATGAAGTAGACTCGCTTCTCACTAATCTTCTTATTAATGTAACTCTTTTACTTCCGCAATAGGCACTGATGATGGCCTTTTAAAGGCTGAAAGCTTTTACTCCCGCAATAGGCACTGATGATGGCCTTTTAAAGGCAGAAAGCTTTTACTCCCGCAATAGGCACTGATGATGGCCTTTTGAAGGCTGAAAGTTTTTTACTTCCGCAATAGGCACTGATGATGGATGGCCTTTCGAAGGCTGAAAGCTGCTTTGACATTAAAGTTATTTCAATTTACGTGTAAAGACAGTTTGTGTTGTCCCTTTAAGATGACTTCTATAAAAACTCCAATATCTAAGATACATAATAGTTAAATGTACTATAAAATAATTCGAAATATATTTTAGGTGTACTAATTGAGATCATGGTTACATTATTTTGTCTGCATAAACAGGGTGATCTCTAAACAACGTCAAAAATGAATAAATCAGCCAAAAAAATAAAGGTAATGAAAAAAAAAAATAAATAAATAAATAATAAATAAAAGATTAAGTAGAGTATGCCATATTAACTACATATATTGAAAAACAATAAATCATTAAATTTTAAGAATAAAATATCAAAATAATAATAAATAGTAAAAAAATAAATATGAAGCCCAAGAATACTAAAACAGGCTTTTGCACATCAAAAAATGTTATAGTATGGTGGCAATCTCAAGATTTAGAGTTCCGCTGATAAAGCCCTTCTTTTGCGAAGAAAACGACAAAACCACCAAGATGACATGAGAATGTTATATGAACATGTTAAGAAATTTTCCTTCGGCCCGAACTGCGAAGAAATCCTTTTCAAACCATATGATTATAAAAGGGCGGATTGTCTCCCATACTGTTCATGTCTCATGCTCATGAACTCATGAATAACCTTCACCAAATGTTTCCCGCAGTGGTCATTTCACGTCATGTTTCCCGCAGAGCCATTCAAGAAACCATCATCGCAATTCAGAGGTAAATGTTGCAGAACACGATGGACAATTATTCCCTAAAAATAAAGGCTTCCGAAGGATCACTTTTATTTCATTTGATTTTCCATCCATAAATTTTAATGGTTTATTGTTTTTCAATATTGTAAAATAAAATGGCACAGCCTACGGAATCAGTTTTTTCATTACATTTATTTTTTTCGCTGATTTCTTCAATTTTGAAAATGACAGGTATTTCTGAATCACCTTGTAAACTGTAAACAAGCAAACTTAATTGAAGCATACTTACTCTTGTCTTGACACATGATTTAGGCAACAAATATATAAATTAATTTAAATCTGTTTCAAATAAAGATAAAATGTATATAATGTTTTAAAAGAATCCAAAAAAATTCATTTAGAAAGCTATGAATACCAACTAAATTAATGCTAGAGAATTTTATGGCATAGGTTCCCATGGCCATAACAATAAGTTTAGTTCTTGCTCCACAGATTTTGTGAATTTGGACGATTCGAAGTTGCAAATTTCTCTCATCATGTGCAAACTTCTTTTCTGTAATGGTTTTGAAAAATTGAAATTTTTCCTAAGGAAGATCCGGAATCCGGAGACTTCTAATTCTAGAGGACTTCCGACCACTTTTTGATCTGATATTCTAAAGATTGGGATGTTTAAGACAACCCTACATGTAAGGCCGTAATATGACATTAAATACAAATTTTCATTTGTGGTCCTTGAGTAAAAATAATTAGATAATTCTTTCCTTTAAAGTGAACGGGTTTTTGGGGAGAAATCAACTTTAAATAACTGGAAATAATGCCCGCTTGATGTTAGATTAACCATTGATAAATTAATCCGGGCGTTTTCGTCACGATTTATCAAAAAGAATCTCCGATTTCTTAACATGCGGGTTTATTTTTACGTCACTGCATAACACTGCAAAAGAAGTCCTAAACCTCAAAAATCCTTCCAAATAGCCGGGAGCACTTGTAATTTGAGAACGTATCTTGTGGCCTTTAAAACCGTAATACTGACAAAACCACAACAGGAAATAGCCGTACTTTGCCTTTTAAAACAAAAATACACCTTACTTTAGCACTAATTCAGTCTAAGTTCAATAGTAGTCTGAAAGAGAATAGTAATACATCAGTGTTAATTACCCCGTATGTCTAATAATAAATTTTAATACTAAAACCCAATTATTTACTTCTGATTAATACAGTACATTCAAATAAACCTTATTTATTAAAATTAAACATGGATTTTGTTATTATTTCAGTTCAACATTGATGGTATCTAAGCTAGGTGATTCCATCCAATATAATTGGAAACGTATTCAATAAACACAAAAAGAGTAAAAATTATCATTTTATTTTAAAACCAAAAATGCAAATAAACTTATTCGAACCTGATAAAGACAACTTTAGTCTCCATTGCTAGAAATTGTTTTATCTTCAATTTTATGTATAATTAAAAAGCGCTTAATTACAATAATATAGCTACCCATGTTATTACTGAGTAAATAATATAAACAAAAAAAAAAATATACTACGGATAGTGTTGTTTTTTTTACAAGGGGCAATGCTATGTAATTAAGTATTAAAATTTAAATGAATTGTCATATAAAAAAAACCATACTTAAAATAAAATTTCGTATAAAATGAAGCAAAATGATTTCGTAATTTGTTAATAATGACAATCATAACGTGGGCGATACGTATTAGAATTAACAATGTAAATTTAGTTTCAAATAATTATGATAATGAGAGATGACTTTGCAGAAGTCTTTGTGCGACTATGACTTATTTTTGACGAGAATTATATCAAACAAATACCTAAAAATATTAAAATTAACAATAGTACCTTATTTGATACTTAAACTTAAAAAATAGATTTGGAGAAAATTAACATATTAAAACTTATTTATGGCGTAAAACCGATTTGACCAACAATACACAGACTTAGTGCTAAAATTTGCCAATTTGGCTTACTAATAAACAGAAACAGGTAGGTATGAATATGCCTAAGAGAGAGCGAAATATAGTCAAGAAAAAATTAAATTTTTGAAAGAACATAACCATAAGCGACACAAAAAGAACAACAATTCCTAACTTTTAAAATTTACTAAATTATAATAGGGTTAATTATGTTATTAAACATAATACATTAAAAAATTTCTCTCAAATTGAAATTAACTATTTATAGTTAGTTGGAATTTACAAAAATTGAATAAGTGCAGTAACATAAACATTATGTAAACAACATGGAAGAAACAAAAAATACCTTAACAGCAGTAAAATATATAAATACAAAAATATATTCGGAAGACATAGCCATTTAGTAAAAGGTCAGGACTTGAGGAGGGGGAAAAACATAGAAAAATCCTAAGGTTTTTCGAAATCCCGTGAGGGTAAGTAGATGTTTCCAACAGTTTTCCGAGGCGATATCCCAAGGGATATAAAGACTCCTTTGGGAAAATTTGACACTGCGCAGACACCCTACTCAACACCAGTTTCTTCGACTAGGAATCGATCAGGTTTTTAAAAGTCTTGCTTAAGAGGATTTATAAAGTCTTTTAGAGTATATTTTATAGCGACTGTAACAAACTTTATGATATAGATGTTGTTATGATACACATCTTGAAAAATGTGATATTTAATACAATTAAAAATTTACTTCAGCAGAAAAAATATTGGACGTATCCTTAGAATTTTCTGTAGATTAGGTACGCTAAATAGTACAAGCTGCAAGGAAAGAATATTTAATTACATCAATGCTTTCAGCGTTATCAGTTATTGTAAGAGTTCAGGAAACGTGAACATAATTTAGTTTTATTTACGATGGTAATAAGAATTCCGGTAAAAAAAAAACTATAAATGTGAATTCCAATGATCTTGGTCAGAAACAAACTGTTAATAACTAGTTCATAAAAGCTTGGGTTATCATTTATAAACGTTAGGATTTAGAAAGCTAAATGTATAAAACATTTAAGGTTCTACACAGAGGTATAAAAGAATAAAATATTAACATTCAAGTATTGGAACGCTTCGAAGTGATTCGCTACTTTATATGCACAATGGAATGGGTATTTTGAGCCTTTTTAAAATTGAAATGTCTTATTTAAAAATCCTAGAATCCTTGGCTTCGGACAGTAAAGGTTAAGAGAAAGGGTTTAAGAAAGGAAAATAAGATTCGTAAGTCGAGATAAAGCGAGAAACAACAACTCCGGTTGTAGTACAGATTAAGTGATTTCTGAATATGGTATACACCGTCATATTTGGCATAAGGGTTGAGGCGCAAGAGGAGGCTTTAGTATAAATGCATAAATCAAAGATTTTACAGTATATGAGAATGTCGCAGTTGAAGGGTGCTTATTGATTCCGACCTCGTAGGCTTGTTGAACGTCGAAACCCATTGACCCCTGGAGAGTTCAGTGTGTTTTTGTGGCCGATACTGTGACAATGATGGCTTATGATGTATCGTTTCCTTCTCCGGATTCCCTCGGTCTACGACCAGAAACAGGAATCCTACAACAAAAGATCGTCAGCCCTCATGTCTCTTTACCTACAGAAAAACCCGCTCAGAGGATTAACACGTTTATAGATCGGATGTACTACGTCCACAGAGCCAATAAGTGTAACGAAGTTGACAAAGACATGAATCCTTTTAAAAGAGTTTTGAGGGTTAAGGGAGAAAAATACAACGGTTTGGTCGGTAGGTACAGGCCAAAAAGGCAGTAGAAAGCTCATTCGATACGGAAGGTAGCAAAGCTTTGTACGTAAGCTCCCTTTTCACACGGGATACCTTTTATTCAACTTCGTATGTTGAATTTCAAAAGGATTCATTTCATTCAACAGTAAATTAGTTATTTTAAATTGTTTAAAAAAGAGTAAGTTGGACCATCATTTACTTCAACCAAGGACCGACAGACGGACCAAATACAAGTGAAAGAGGTCTCACGCCATTTAATTTATATTTCAGAATTTAAGAGAAGAATTGAATGAGAAAAAATATTGTCAATTTTAAAGTAATATTTAGCTAATAAAAGCTTTATTACAATCAGGAAGAGAAGATCAGTTGTTTATTATCCGATGGACACGTTAAAAATCAAGAAGTTTTCTCGTAATTTATTGCCTTCTTTCAAGTATAAAGCGAATTCTTAACAGATCCAAGTGTTAATATATGCAAAAAACACGCTGACCAAAAGGTCAAATCAGTCAGGCGACAAAAATTAGAAATGTAAAAGAATAATAATTATTGTATGTTTCACCGGGTTCACTCAGGTGTGGAGCTTAACTTGTACAAGGTATGTTTAAAAGATTAGGTATAAGGATTACAACTTTTAGATTTCGAAGTCAAATGAGTTACAAGTGGGTTTTTCAGGTTCTTGGGCGGGGCGATTATACAGAAAAAAATTAAAAAAATAAAATAAAAAAGAAGATATGTATATATACAATAAAGCTAGAGGTGGAAAAGGCAGGTAGAAAAAAGTTCCAGCTGTGAAGGTGAGGAGAACCGTCAGGTGAAGGTAAAATGAAGACATTTGTAGTGGGAAGGGAGGGCCATAAATAACCGGAGGTATAAGAAGTGGAGGTAGACTCGTTAGGCGGCCATTAGCCTGTCCTGAACTACCTGGGGCCCGGAGCCGACGAGGATGGGCTGTGGATGTGTTACTACACCACGGCAACACCACCAGATAGCGGCCGAGAGTACTTCCAATGCGCTGGCGCTCCGGAATAACTCATTTAGATAGAAAATGGAGTTGAAGAAACGATGGGAAAAAAGGAAATCGGAGCGCCGATAGTGATATTAATGTGGAACTCCGGCCAACCACTTACAGATCCAGTTAAAGTACTCACATGAGAAAATAACAACACCGAACACTAGTAACCGACTTAATTGAAAACGTATCGTGCCTCTTTGGGATAAACTTAGAATAAAGAGCTTGCCTTAAATTATTTAAATAGAATCATCTTTAAAATAAAGTGACGACTATAACTCAAGTTCTGTGCAGTAGACACTGCTTAAGATCTAAGAAATCCTCCTTAATAACAACTAACCAAGGTTATCTAAGTCTCAACCGGACGAGTAGTCGAGGTTTCCAAGTTGTCTTATCAGTAAATAAATAAATCAAAATGCTAATGTATAGCTCTGAAAATAAATTGGACAGAGAAGTAGTTTACCTTTGGCTTCAGAAATAAGAAAAAACAAAGAATTATATAAACATTATAATTAACGCTTTTTAGTCTATCTAAATGACCATAAATCTTGCACTCATACATGCAATTTAAACTGTAGTACATATTATTGATTCCCTTGAACAAGGAAATCAATTTTCAGAAATGTCGGTAAATCCATAACTTTATTTTTCACCTTTGACCGACTGAGCCACACTATCCAAAATTTCTATTAAATTTATAGTAGATATCCATATAACTATCTTACGAGTAATAGTTGCCATTACATGCATTTGTTAGCTTAAATATAATATAAATAGCATATCTTAACTGAAAGCTAATTAACAACCTCGACCTCGATAGATAAAATTAACAATTTTTAATGTTGAATTCAAAGTTTGACAACTCCCAAGTTTATAAATTAGAGTCACAGGACAATCCATACACACATAAGTATGATTCAATTCTCTGGATACTGAAAAATGTATCTGGGTTTGACTTGGAGTTAGAGTTAGGCCGTACAGATACTGACATAAACTACACATTTTAATAACAACGACCCTTACCCTAGTTATTTGAGTTAACTAAGATATTCCAAATACTAAAATAAAACTGATAATACAAAACAATATTGTAATCTAACCGATCAAGATTGTCACAACAGTAGATTAAACTAAGTCTCTATTCAAACACATTCCCAATTCATTTTTAAATAGCCCTTAATCGGATTAAAAAAAAAGGAAAAAGTTCAAATAAAAGAATACGTTTGCTGCAGACAATAATTCTTGTAGATAGATTGATTTTGATGTTTAATAACATTGAGGAGGGGAGTACGATTGTTGATACGAAGGAGTGATATATTCAGTTCGTGAGTATGAATGGGATAGGTTATAGAGGGGTTTGCAAAGGGGGTCTGGATCTGGCCTTTTGCAAAGTAGAAAAGGATTAAAGGGCTGCTGCTTTAGCTACCCTTGCAGGGCACGGCCAGTAGCGTCATTGACACACTCCCATATACACCCGAGGGACTAAAAAAGAGGCATGCTTCGGACCGGGATTTAATGCCTTCAATCGAAAAATAAAGAGGGGATAGATCGACCAATAAGGGAATAGTAGAGCGAAAGAGAAAGAAAAAGAGCCTGCTACCGTTTTTTATATTTATTTCTCTTTTTTATGTTATGTTACAATAGAAAGGGTCCGAGGGAAGCACTTTTGTAGCCAGTGAAAAGACCTCCGGAGTGCCAATCTGCGGCCGCTACCCCTCCTCTACGTCCCAAAGCACTTTGTCAATGGTAAAACCGCGTCGGGGATTTAGGGTAATAAAAGTTGGATTTATCCCTTTCCGGTTTTTTTTTTCGGGGGGACGATGTGTTAAAATATTTAGTACTCCATAACCTTAGTAACCCGGGCTAGACGGTGAACAATGCAAGTCTTGCAGTATTATGAACTCGAGGGAAAAGAACTGAAATGTCTTTAAACACTAAAAGTGTTTTAATACGTCGCGAGGAGAAAAAAAATCTTCAACGACCATACATTCACTTATGGTCTGCACCTGTTATATACAAGTTGAGATGTCACTTACAATCCAGATGTACCGTTCATTGTTACGTATAACACGTAATTATCTTTTCTCTCTCTTAAAATCGCTATTTAAAGAAATGTGTTTATTACATTGAATACCCCTAAAACTATTGCTAACTTTTAATATTAAGAACCTCGACTGCACTTTTCTCAAATCAAGAAAAAGGTGTANAAAAAAAAAAAAAAAAAAAAAAAAAAAAAAAAAAAAAAAAAAAAAAAAAAAAAAAAAAAAAAAAAAACCTAGAAAAGCTAATAAAATAAAAAAATAAAAATTATTAACTAAAATTTAAAATTAGTAAGCACAATTCTAAAAAATGTAACAAATAAATAGACGTATATAATAATTTTTTCCAGCATGTTTAATTAATACAGTATAATTATTGAATCTTATTTATCAACATCTGACGGTTATCAAGTGAGTGCTGAAGGAATAAGTGAATAGTGAAGTATGCTGATAAGAAATAAGAACGTCACAGGAGGTCATCATGCAGAGATAAAACGAAATTGTCTATAAAATTAATGTAAAAGTAGCTGTCGAACTCTATAAGATTTCGAGTTGGATTAATAAAATAATTAGAGAAAAGGGAATCCACATTATGTCGGAAACTAATGCAAGACACAATGCATTAACAAAGAAAACGAATAATAATAATAATATAGTACATTCTTTATTATCACAGATCTACATAAATTTACTTAGCAGTTTTAAACAGAAAAAAAGGCAGTTCAATTATTCCATAATAAGCGCATAAGACGGTATTAGAGAAGGATGAATAATCGACAATAACTCAAAAGAAAAGAGGTGTTGTTAAAACATGCGCTCTAAAGCCGAGAAAATCAAGTTCAGGGTGGTACTAATTACGAAGGGAAAACTTCTCATAAATAATTAATAATGGTTGAACTCTTGCTTTTCAGGTGAAGAGATCTTGATTGGAGTGTCCGTGTTATAGATATTACTAACAACTTCTACTTCCTCCCCGAAAAGCAACCCCCTTCGAGAATTTATTCATCTATGAGACTACGTAATTAAAAGTATATACGGCATCCCCTTGTACTGAAAAACCTTAGTTAAGTGCTAAATTTAAATTAATTTAAATATTAATTCAAGCATTCTCTTACAACACCTTATATGAGAGGAGAAAGGTGTGAAAATTATTATAAAAACACAAGAACTTTTAGCCAAAAGGATAAGAGGAGGGGGATTCTTTACCCCTGAGATAACAACGAGTATAATTACGATGGAAAATAGACGCAAAAATTATTAAATGAGACACTAATTAAAAGAAATGAACAAGTCTTTTCAATTATACCCCTTAATAAGGAGAAAAATAAAAATTAAGAAAAAACTCATATCATATTAGTTGAACCGGAGCATACCTAATTAAGTATTTGATACACATGTAATGATAATAATAACCAACTGTATACTGTATACATATTATAATAATAATTAATACGCATTTATTTATAATTTATTTGTCAACTTACTGTCAATTTCATGTGTTTGTTTATAATTCTGTAATTTATTCATAATAACTTCAAACATAGTTACGAATTTTTTATGTTAATATTGAATTAATTATTATTAGTTCGTTCTCCAATCACACTAGCAAATGTCTCAAAATATGTTTGGAATTAATTTTAAAATTAAATGACGAGTTTGCTGACAACACGATACTGCATAACATTTTATTTTTAAAAAAAATCTTAATATAAACCACACGGAAAGTATAAATTAAATTACAATAAACTCTTTAACCTATTTCTGCTGTGTATATAAATAAAATGTTATCGAAGTTTTATGATTCGTGATAAAGTGAAAAAAAAGCAAGGTATTGGAAACTAACAAATTTGTTTTTATCACATTCTACGATATCTTAATTCAGTTATTTATGCATTCTTTTGGCGAAATTTACTACTTTCTTTATTATCTGACTATGTCTAAGGAAAAAAAAAGAGTTGGAGAGAGCTAGAAAACGAAATAAAGAAAATCCAATTATATCAATGGAGCTATTTTGGCTTCCAAGCTCTTATTTTATGCTGTTGCCGCTAAATTGGACCCCACGATACTGTCTGGAAAGAGAAAATCGGTTCTCAATTCTTCTTTTTATCAAAAGCGGGGAGAAAAGATAAGGACGCTTAGATAAGGAGAGCTCTCGCAAAAGATATAAGCATTCTGCCAGTTTTTACCTCGGCCAACAGTGGCTTTGTTAGCGGGGGAATACAGAAACTCTGTCTGCGGACCAGGTAGGTCGGTAGGTCTCCAGAGAAATGGAGGTTTCAAGACCTGAATTGTTGAAATAAATTTCCTCCTCTTTTACCGATAAAGAGCTCTTTTCCCTTCAATAACAGTAATACGAATAACCACTTATTAGGTATCGACTAAAAGAAGACGTAATATCGAATATTACATCGATAAATTTATAAACACAACATACATTTTGAAATAAAAACCTTGTTTTATCTATCCGTGTTTAATTTTTTAACTTTACTTAAGTTTAAAATGTTATCACTATATTTGGAAAGGCAATCACCTCGTTTATCTAACAGTAGTAAGTATTAGAACCAATTTTTAATCGCAGGAACATAAATTAATATAAATATAATAGAGTGAAACGCTACTTTAACACTACTAAATAGTCTCTTTTTATTTTAAAGAAAAGGATGTATTTTATGTAGTAAGAAAGTTTTAGCATTTTAAGAACATAAATTATATATGTTAAATAACATAAACCCAAGTGGTTCTAATTGCTCTGCACTAGAGGAGAACGAAGCAAAAAAAAATTCGGATCCTCCAAGAAATAATTGTAGAACAATATTTAAAACATGTAGAAATAGGGGGTAAAAATTAAATACTCGAGAGGTGGAAAAAAATGAATACCCCGGGTTAGAAGTAGTCAAGAGGAGTGCTAAGCGGATGCCAGGGCGTCAGAGGTAAGATCGATGAAGCGCACCAAGCGGCCAAGAGTCGAAACTAAAAGACGAGGGGACTGGGACAAGTGGGTCTCGAGAAGAGAGCTACAAGAGATGAGAGTGTAAATAATGAATCAAGAAGAATTAAAAAGAGAGGTGCGACAGAAAGGGATGGAGGAAGGTGGCGATAAGAGGCGATTAGCAGAGGTTTCGCACATAGCAGTAACAACCATGACACACGTCCGGAATTAATCACCGAAACGAACGCATGCGAATATAACCAGACTCCGGTAAGGACCACGGNAAAGGTTCGATGAGCCATATCTGGGGCCCCATTAATACAAATGGAAAAACTAGGACTATATAAAGTTTTTCTGTATATTGATCAACATAATGGACACTTTTTCATTTCGTACTTATTCTCTAAATTAATGTTTCCTCTTTAGTTCTTTATCATAGGATACACCCGTAAACAGGCCTCTATAGCGAACGCGAAATAAACTAAATAATTTAAAACCAACAAATCAAACGCTAATCTAAATAATATAAATAAAATATTTATATACCGGAAAAAAAAATCTTAAGTTCCACGAGAATTTGAAATTAAGTGAAGGTGAAAGCATGTATGCGTACTCGAGTAAATTTCATGGTCTCGACTGCTCTCTCGCTAAAAAAGCAACGAGATGGAGAGGGTAAGAATACCTAAAGGAACTCCGAGATCCCTATCTGAGATTCATATTGAAGCCTCCTTAACAAACTATTAAAAGATGAATATACTCGTATTAACATAGAGATTGCTCCTATAAAGATTACTATAATAGACATGATATGAATAATCACTATTCCATCCATCTCGGATTCTTCTCTTTACTTAGTTTCCATTTACTTTGACAATTACACGTTTAACATTTCAACTTTAAAACACCCTCTGTTCTGAATAATTTACATAGGACACGAGTTAACATACCGAGAAATATGAGAAGCAACTATTATTCCTCAGGGTTTCCCCAGTGCAAAACCTATTAAATAATTCATCCCCTCTATATTTCATATAGTGAACGCACATTTCCTACATTGCCTTTACAGGGAATCATCCATACGTCTATTTTACTTGTAAGGAGAAAAAATACGTGTGGTGTGGCGGGACAGGTAGGAACGAAGTTCCTTAAATTTTCATTAAATATAAATTATAAAATCACATAAAATGCTAAAGACGTATAAACTGTTAACTACGATTTATTTTCGATATTTATAAAACCAAGTGACATATAATTTGACATATAACAAAAATAAACAAAACAAGTAACAGGGTTCCATAATAACATTTTTTCCCGTCTTTTTGGAGCCTACGTTTACGCGAGCGTTGCGCGTGAACGCTTGGACAGATAACGTTTTCCAACGTACTCAGCCTGGGCATTGGTAAAATGAACATGTGTACCAAATTTCAACTAAATCGGTAATCTTTTACTCAAGTTATCGTCATCGGTAGATATTTCGTGACGGATTTCGCGTGACGGTGATTTCATGACGGTTATTTTGTGACGGTGATTTTGGTTGTTTTTTTCGGATTCACTCCCAGGCACCGAACGTGCCAACTTGTTTCAAAAACCAAATGCTTACTGTATTTGTTAGTTATAAAATAAAATCTTGCACTTTAATAGCACAAAAAGGTATTCAAAATTGTCTGGCTCATAGCATCATCCTTATTGTTTTTACAACCCATTGTGGTTGCAGAAAATTGGAACTTATATGGGACCAACAATGCGCTAATTATGACCTAACACCAACGTTTCATTAAAATCGGACAAGTCGTGTTGAAGATATGTTAGTTCGCATAATTTATGGACTGACAGACACGGGACCAAAAATGTTCCCTGATATCTGATACGGATCACTGTCATGGAATGTTTGAATTCAAAAACATCAAATGCTTACCTTCGCAAGCAATAAGGATTTCTTTAGATAATTCAAACTTATTAAGAATATTAGACAAATTATCAGAGATCTAAAAGCATTCGTCGTCATAAATTACCCCACATCGGAGCTGTACAAAATGATTAAATCGCTGTATTTTTAACCTAAAGAAGCCTAAATATTCTATTTTAGGATATTAGGCACCTTAAATATAAAACTTTTAAATACAAAATCTATTGTGGTGAGGTAAACAAGTTTTGTTTTTCGGTTCCTTTTCATTCGCTCTCTCTTTCACGGATGGAAGAAGTCATTACATGATTTTCTTATAATAAAAAGAGAAGCAATTTCAAGGTAATAGAGCTTCCATAATTGCCAAGGAAGGCTTCCTACGATCATCCCTCTCAGATTATCTAAGATCTTTCACAGATATAATGACGGTAATAATGATTAGTTCGGCTGTGTAAGGCAAGAAATATGTGTTGAATACTGTATTCATTATACCAGATTAAAATTGCTCTATTATAAAATAATGAAATGATTGCAAACTGTCAAAAAGTCAAGATGAAAAAAAAATTAAGATAAAGTTTTTTTTATTTTAATCAACTCAAATATGATAACGAAAGTATATTATTTACTATTACTCTTTAAATGAGTTAGTATTAAAACTTAATATAATTATTAGCTTTAAATAATAAACGCATATGATAACGAGAAAATAAACTGTTGATTGTCTAATGTAGCAATCAATATAAATTATTATGATATTAAACAAGGTGAATAAAATGACAAAACAGTTTATTGTAAAAGAAAAAAAAATGTTTTATGCGGACCGGTAATAAGAGATGTACCTGCAAGTCTTCCTTGTTAGTATGGTTTATTATTATGAACTGACAACTGATAAATTATGGTTGGTATGGTACTCAAACTCTCGGTAACAATAACCAATTTCGTGTTAAAAATAGACTATATATAATGCCAAAAATATTATTAACAGCAATTAAACAAAAAAGAAGCGAATCGCTGGGGGCAGAGAAGACCCCTTTAGAAGGGGTTCTACACCTGTAAAATAAATAATGTTGTCCTTCTCTCTCTCTATCTCACTGCGTTAAATCGCACACGACTAGGGTGATATACACGCATTAATCAATGATACTTAATAACGCAGTATGTGTGGCCTGAGCTCACGGGCATTCTGTTCAATCAATTTTATACTATAATAACAATGGACAAAGATTAAGCTGTAGAGTTGAAAAAGGTATATTTTACAAGGAACTATTAAGTTTGAAATATACACCGAACCATCGGCAGACAAAGATTAAGCAGTAAAGTTGAATAACAAGACAAATTCTAAAAGAAACTATTAATACCGAAACTGAGGGAAAATAATAAATTTCTTCTGACGTTTTACAAGTTACTACATAGTAAGGTACGTGTTAACAATGTAGGTTTTTTATTCCCTCTGAAGATCTATCCGACACACCTAAGCAGGATAGGGAAAAGCCGATTTGTTAAGTGTAACATATGAACGTGACGGGATCGGAAGGGACGACGAACACAGGGTGAGGGTATAATAGGAAAATTTATAGGAAATGCCGCGATCCGGTGGGACAATAGAGTGGAGGGCAGCTGTTGCACCGAGAAGTTATCGGGGGTAAGGCGAAATCAGCAGGGTGGACACGGCTAATCGGCTCGGTCCGAGAACGTCGACCACGGTAGCAAACTCTTTTTAAACGGAGAAGCCACCTGGAGCCGAGGTTTTTCGGGGTCGGGTTTTTCTACATGATTAGAGACGAGGCGATATCCTGCCGAGATTCTGGAGGGGGCAACACGTCTCAATCTACCTGGGCAGCGGAGGCCACGCCTCTATAGCAACCCACCCCGAGGTACCTCTCGGGCTGTGATTACTCAATCAACCTCGCAACCCTCAGGTGGAAACTCAGGGACCGAATCACCTCGCCTCTATTGTAATAGTAACACCACTTTGGCTGGCGTCTGGGGAAATCAACCGGCATCTTAAACAAGCGGCCCAACAGCAACGATACTTCCACAAGATCAAGGCCGCATTACGCACGACCGCGGGCATTGTGGTTCTACAAATGATCTGAATTATATCTTTCCGAAATTGCGGCTTACCAAAACAACTAGGATATTGTGTAAAGGTTCGATGAGCCATATCTGGGGCCCCATTAATACAAATGGAAAAACTAGGACTATATAAAGTTTTTCTGTATATTGATCAACATAATGGACACTTTTTCATTTCGTACTTATTCTCTAAATTAATGTTTCCTCTTTAGTTCTTTATCATAGGATACACCCGTAAACAGGCCTCTATAGCGAACGCGAAATAAACTAAATAATTTAAAACCAACAAATCAAACGCTAATCTAAATAATATAAATAAAATATTTATATACCGGAAAAAAAAATCTTAAGTTCCACGAGAATTTGAAATTAGGTGAAGGTGAAAGCATGTATGCGTACTCGAGTAAATTTCATGGTCTCGACTGCTCTCTCGCTAAAAAAGCAACGAGATGGAGAGGGTAAGAATACCTAAAGGAACTCCGAGATCCCTATCTGAGATTCATATTGAAGCCTCCTACGTTCCCTGACCTTTTCAAGCACAGGCCTTCATAGCTAGCCTTCAAACAAAATAAACGACTTTGTAACAACTTCATCCATTTTTATTGTTCATACAGCACGGACATCAAATTTAAATACATAATAGATCCTATCCAGCCGGTAGAAAGTTTCCGGTCTCGTCTTATAAACAAACTAAGTCTGTAAGACTTGAACAAAAAGAAAAATATTATTTACATACCTTTCTCGAAAAAATAAAATAGTATTAATTTTAGTTCACGAATATTCCTTTTATTTAACCAAGTGAACATAAAATACCGGCAACTGGACACGCACAGATCGTGATAAAACGTTTTAATAAAGTGAATTCTTATTGCTTCATTGAAATATAAAAGGTCAGTTTACACTCAATATAAAAGTCAAGTTATAACATCATAATCTTCACTGTTTCTCCGTTACAAATTTCGAAATACACTACAGGTTTAAGCCTTTAAATAACTCAATTACTCAACTCACGTGTAAGAAATTCTATCATCATTTCTAATAATCTAATCATCATTCAATCAAATAAGAAGTAAATCATTACGAATTGATATTGTTTACATAGTTTAAAAAACTTTAAGTAAACAGAAATAAAAGTATCCTTTTACTTCGAATCTCGTCTTCTTATCTTAACTTATTTTTAAAATAAAATTATCTTTTATTTCTTTTAATCACATCTTTACACAACTTTTCAATTATCAATTTATTACGGTTTAAAATTACATTCAGGTGTGATAATTAGAAATTGCAATAATCAATCTTAACTTTATACGGTTATAAAAAGTTTTAATCAATTATATAAAATAACTTAATTATAAAAAGGAATAACTAGCTTATTGCCAGATAAGATTCAATTTCAAACATCAATACTATTTAACATCTAAAAGTAACTTTAATAAATAAATAATTAACAATAATAAAGAAACTACCTATTAATAAAGTTTAATAATTTTATTGATTCTAGCAATAAAATAAATTAAGCAGTTTCATTTAAAAATAATAATAATGACCAAATTACTCTATTAGTTTAATATTGATATTAAGTAACAACTAACATCTCATAATAGTTTCAGAATAACCCTAGACAATATTGCTGGTATTACTTATCTGAAATACATATTAACTTCTTATGAGTACTAATAAATATTTCATTAAAAGATCTTCATGATAAATGATCTAAGAATAATACTTAGTCCATAAATCGGACAACATATTAGCTTGACTGTTTCACGTTAATTTAATCGAGGTAGATTAAAGATAAAAACCAATAAATGAAAAAATAATTTCCAAATAAAAAGTTGTCCAACAAAACAAAGTGATGAAAATAAATCACTTAAATAAGTAAATACTTATTTACTGAATTAATCTTATTTTCTACATATCAATAACAAATATAATATTTTTTAAACAAGAAAAATGTTTTAAAAAATTAAATGCGGCTAGAACGCAGAAACAGGAAATATTTTTTTTTTTTTTTTTTTTAAAAAAGTAATTCTAAAAACTAGTAAATAAATAATATTCATTTATTATTTGCGTAAGTAAAAATATTGCCTAAAAGAAAACAAGAAACGAAAAAAAGGAAATTATGCTTACAGAAGAGGTATTGTAAAAAGTATCAAAGCTTAACAGCTTTTAATTATTAATGCTTTCTGGAAATCCAATAGTATTCAAAAACGCAAACCTTAATAACGTCGGGTATAATAATATCAAGACAAAGACGGCGTAACAATTCACCATCAAAGTGAATCGAATATCGAGTGTAAAAAGGAGAGGATACTAAATAAATAATAAGTGGGGTTTTTAGGATAATCGGTTAGTTTATTTTCTTATTTATGAAGATCTTTTATCTACATTATTATTTCAGTAGAAGAAAAATAATTTATGATCGGTGTAGTATAAAAGAGAATATAAAAAGGGTTGGTGTTTAAAGAAAGAATTATCTCGGTTTATTGAGTTGTGGTTATTGTATTTCGAATGAGGGAAACATTTTCGGGTGTTAAAAAATATTAGTGACGGCGGGGAAGGATTATTTTCCAGAAAAAAGGGGGTGTGAGAAAAAAAAGTGGCGTGGATTTATAACGTTTTGGGGGTTAAAAATCGAAAAACCCGTAGGGGAGTGAAATGCAGCGGTTTTTTACGGATTTAGATAGGAGGGGGGAAATATTTAGAGGGATGAAAGCCCTGGGAAAAATAAGGGATCAAGAACCGTAGAGAGGGAGGAAGGATATCAAATATGAATTCGGAATGCTCAAGTGTGGTAAAGATGAAGGTTTTACAAGCGAGATCCGACGAACAAGAAGACCTCAGACCTTTTTAAAATAGGCCTCAAGGAAATCTCTTTCGGCGACAGAAAAAGAAGCGCAAGAAGTCAGGATGTGCGGATCACTGTTCCCTTCATCCAGAATCCAGAGTAAGAAGGGATATTTTTTTCGGTTCCTTGTAAAAGTTCTTGTAGACAGGTAGGCGGATAGGATCCTAGAAGGTTTTTTTTTAAAGAAAAAAAGGACAAGGGCAGATGTGGTAGAAAAACGAAACACTCCCTTTGTTGATAGTACCCAGAATCCTTCACAGCGTTGCCTTTTCCAACTAACCCCTTAATAATATCGAAAGAAGAAAAGACGCCGCTCATACAAAAGTCTACAACCGCACCGACTAATTGGAAAGATCTTCAGATCAAACAGAGGGATTTTTCAGGTTATCGGGTCTTAAGAGGCAACCTATATTAGATAGATACCTAATGTTATAATAGACTTATATACAAAAAAAAGATTAAGAAAGGGGGGAAAAAAATCCTGACCACTCTATTAAGAAACGTCAGAAATAAAACATGTCTAAAAAGATTATCTCTATTTACAGAGATTTATTATTATTTAACTTTTAAGGTAAAAAAATCGGATAAGAGGAGAGAATTAATTCTTGAAAAGGAAAGGACCCTTCTCAGTTTCTCTTAGAATTAATAGTTTACTAACTGTCCTAAAATAATATTATTCTGGGAAATGCTGGGAATTTGATTTAAGAACCTCTCATATCAGAAGTTAGTAGGAAGAGCCACACAATGATAAAAATCCTTGAAATAATATACACACTAATAGGATTCTAATCTCCATTACATTACCAGCCTAGAATTTAATCTATTTATAACTCGAAATAGAAATTTAGAGATGCATTACGCCAAAAAAAAAAAAAAAAAAAAAAAAAAAAAAAAAAAAAAAAAAAAAAAAAAAAAAAAA
>KZ651595.1:111777-121986 GCA_001010745.2 Gerris buenoi | reverse complement strand
ACTCGCAATGATTATACAAGGTTATATATAAATTAAAGATATTTTATACTTAATTATTTTAATAAAACGCAATTAATTCTAATTTTTTTTTTAGATAGGAATCAATTTGAACATATTTAACTACAGAACAATTTGGCAGAAATTAATTACCATTAAAAAGCTCGTCTTTTTTAGGGAAAAGACGGTCGAAATAATTGCAGCATGCAGAAGAAAAGGTTTTAATAACTCATTGAAAATGAGAGTCAAAGTAATAAGAACAAAAAATTTAATTGCTTCCAATCGTCTTGCTCGAAATCAAAAAACGATTACTTCGGGCATTTAAGACTATTGAGAGAAAAAAAAGAAGGAGACCAGAAATGAAATGTAAATAATTCTAAGAAAGAACTTAAAGTACCTTTTCCAAAGTGAATTGAAGAGTCAAAATCCTATTGTTCAACTAAAAGCGGAGCTAAACAGTCATTTTCTCCAACAGTCTCGTCCAAGAGAAGAAAAGTGGGAAAAAAGAAGAACGTTTTAACGCCATTTTACTCGGGTCGTGTAGAAGGGAAAAGTCCAGACACCTCCCGACAGTTTGTAGACGGTAAAACGTGAAGAAACGATTGCTCAACGTCAACTCCTACCGACACGGTAGCTTTTCCTCCGAAGCAACCTTTTAAAGCAGGAAAAAAGAAGAAGAAAAACAACCCTAATGAATACCTAATTAGGAAGGTATTTTTCAACTTCCTTAAACCGTAAAAACTTGAGGAAAAACCAAGTTTCTTTTCTTGTACAATTTATGTTCTCAAACATAATCTATCTATAGACAAGAGAAGCTGGCCTTGCACTACTTTTAGCCTAAAGAATAATAAATTATAATCTAAAAGAAAAAATAGATAAAGATATTTAAAAGTAAAACACAGCTACTTCAAGCATAAATTAGATTCAGATTATTTAAAGATTATTCTTACATCCTTCATAATTGATCACTACCTTCCAAAATTCAGCAACTTATATCATTTGAAGAACTCTTTCCTCCCGTCGTTCAAGATATATGTATTTACAGTCTATAAGATTAGAGTACAATCGAAGGCGGGAAACAACAAACGTGGAGGTAGTTTTGGGGTTATAAAAAGGGAAAATCGGTGTTGCAATGTTATATATATATTTTTTTTTTTTGAGGAACAGGGGTAGAGTAGAGCATTTTTTTTCTGAAGTTGCATTCAACATGGGGGACCAATAAAATCGTTTCCTCAAAATTTTCCCGCCTTTTGATTGTGCCAACTCTAATCTTATAGACTGTAGTTTGCCAAGTTACTCGTAATAGAGGAGAATGTCCGATAAACTATAATCGAAAAATGCAATTGACTTTAGTGAATTGATACATGTAATAGAGGTGGAATAGACACAACTGCGACAATGAATGGAAAATACAATTTACATATATATAAATATTAAATAACATAATCTTAAAAAAAAATGATAGTGCTTCACCTTATATTATGACTAAATACACATCTTCATTTTAATATTAATTGAATTTATTTTGGTTTAAGTTCAATTTCTCAGGTAGCAAATTTAAGGACCAACTATAGCGAAATGTTCTTGTAATATCAATTAGTTGGGAAATAGTGAGAGAATTAATTTAAAATATACGCAACAGAGGTTCAATATTAATATTATACAAGGAAGTGAAATTTGTATAAGAGAAGCTATGCTAGAACACTCTCACTGCCGCAATCTCAGGGCGGAGTGCTTAGCAGTTATGCCAGAGATTATTACTTAGTTTCAAATCCCTTTGCCCTACGCCCTTCCCCGTGCCCTTTCTACAAAATACCACTTATATTCTCCACTCTCTCTATAAACCAACAATATTTAATATTTTGTGGTCTTATCAAAAGTTATTCACATTATGAATTTATATTGATATTCCTTTTTCGAGTGAATATTAATCATTTTCCTTTGAAGAAGCAAATATTTCGATATTACAACAGGTCCTAATTTTACCTATAAAATATCATTTTGAGATTATTCAATACCATATACTTCAGTAAACAAATTTAAATCTCTACAAGAACACTTTTTTAAACAGCTAAATAAAAATATGTAATATTTTATAAAGAAACCAAACAAAAAACCGTTATCTACAATTACCTAGGTAACTAAAAAGCACATTAATTATGATTATCACTGACGAAAGTATTTTTACCTAATTGTAGATCAGACAGATTATTTTTAAAATTTATTGTGGCAACTTAATTGCTAGGGGGTTCAAATATTATATAATTAATTATTCATTAAATGGTGGAATTAAGCACGCAAATCACACATTACTTAAAAGGTTTTGAAATACAAGTACAATAAAAAAGCAATTTATCACCGATAGTAATGTAATATATACTTTTTTTACAACCGTTTAATTTTAGTAATAATGTTGTTTACAATATGACTCGTTATTTAACTTATAAAAACAAAGTAGAAATGGTTGTATAAACAGTCTGATTGGTTTTTACAATTGGAATGTCGGGATTATGAATATTAGGATGAATATAGCAAAGTAATACTACATTTCTTAAATAAGAAAAAATCAAATAAACAGATTTTGTCAAATATCTAAGTTAAGTTAAAACTTTTGATTTACGCCCCAATAAATAATTAAGTTATTACAGTATGCAGATCCGGTCTCTTTACCGGTCTCTTTTATCACATCCACGAGGATCATTAGTGCGAAGATGGTTTAAGTGATTTACCGTACATTAAGAATATCCACTATTTATTTTAAAAAGCTGTAGAGAAGTAATTAGAGATGCGTTGACCTCTTAACCAGCGTCGTATTTAGTTTGTACCGGGGAATAATAATCAACTTACTCAAAAAGACCTTTAATTTTATATAAAATATAACATGAAATAAAAAAACGATCATATGACATTTTTGCTCATTTGTGGCATTTTGAAAATAATGTCATAATATGTATACATTCACTCTCTACTCATCAAGGGTTTAAAAATGATATACAATGTACTATACGTAAGCTTAAACTTCTTTTCAACACTCTAATTTCGGCCATTTTTGTTTACAAAATGGCTGAAAAAATAAAAATTTGGTAATCATAGTTACACACTCTATTCCTACACTTAAAATCTTTTCAAATGATGAACGACATGCTATGCTGATTAACCTTTTTTTTAGTTGTTCGCAATACTATTGGCCGCCATCTTGAAAATATTAAGTGTGAAATTTCCAAAAACTATACAGTTGACACAAATACTGAAATGCACCTATGAGCATAATTTCGTTCGAATCGGTTAATCTTTTCGCCAGTTATCGAGAGACTAACACACTTAATTTTTAAATTCTCTAATATTTGCAATGAAGAACTTACTAGTAATATACTAAACTTATATTACTTTAATTTAATACAAAAGAGAATGATTACTGATTACTCAAGAAAAATGTGTAGATATTAAGATTAATAATACATAGAAGACAAATAAAATCTTCTTAACGTTATATTAACTTACTTGAAAAACAGAAATAGATGTAAACAAAGATTATCTGTATTATCTTTAACTGTAAAAGTTTACCACATCTTATTTAAATAATAAATTAAACCTATATTGGTTTAATAATTATTTGTTTTTTTACAAATTAGGGTGAAGTGTTATTTTAATAAGTATAGATGAAATTATTCGATAAACCATTAGTAAGGCAAAAATAGCTGTATTATTAACACAGAGAAAAGGTTTTTGTAATATAAAAATGGTATTTAGAAATGAAAAGGAGATGCCTACCCAGGAGTTGGGAGAGGAAATTTAATGAAAAATCAATGTAACTGATGGATGACCCAGAAAAAAAAGAGCAGATTGATTCATCAAGCGAGGTTTTAGAGCATCCGTTTCTCTTTCCCATTGAGAGTTGATAACGTATACGTTAAACATTGTTCAAATGTTCACCGAAACAAGAATGAAAAACAAAACAAGAAAACAACAGCGAGAAATAAAAAAAACATGTCATCATAATGAATGAAAATAAGTACGAACGGGAAATAATTTATTACTAAAAGTAATCGGAGAAAACTATAGAACAAAATAAATAAAAATTGCTGTAACAACGAATATATTACAATTTAATAACCGCATAACAATGAAATATTAGTCTACGGTATAATAATTAATAACAATTAAACAAAATAATATTTAAGGAAGAAATGAGAGTATATAGTAGTCAATATGGAATATTTTTTGGAACGAAGTACCTTATGGCACGTTCTGGAGCCTGAGAGTGAATCCGAAAAAAAAACGACCAAAATCACCGTCACGCAAAATCCGTCACGAAATCTACCAATGACGATAACTTGAGTAAAAGATCACCGAGTTAGTTAAAATTTAGTACACATGTTCATTTTACCAATGCCCAGACTGAGTTCGTTGGAAAACGTTATCCGCCCAAGCGTTCACTCGCAACGCTCGCGTAAACGTAAGCTTCAAAAAGACGGGAAAAATGTGATTATGGAACAGACGGGAAAAAAATTTGATTATGGAACCCTGTTACTTGACTTGTTTTGTTTATTTTTGTTATACGTCAAAAATGTCACTTGGTTTTGTAAATATCGAAAATGAGTAGTAGGTAGCAACGTATACGTACTTAGCAGTGTGACTGTCCCGCGACACCACACGTATGTTTTTAAAAAACAAATGATTGCTTCTTATTGCCTTTATCAAGACATAATTATGATCAGATACATATTATTATAAAAAAATCACAGAGAAGTACTTGCGTCCAAGTACTTTTTAGGGTTTTGTAGATGAGTAAGCATACCCATTATGTAATTATGATTTCTGGTCTTCGATCTCAAGAGTCCGGGTTCGATTCCCCGGGGGGTCACAATGTTTTTTATCAGTAATAAACCAATAAGGAATGCAAACTTTAAAAAAGCAAATATATATTTGTGTCCTACTCTTCAGCAGCTTTCATTTGATACCCAACTCAAAATTTTTGAAAAATAAAATTTTGGGCGCACCCCAAATTTTTGCGCACAAAATTGACAATTTTTAAAATCTTTGAATGAACTCCCGGAAATATCATCGCCCTAATATAAGGTATTAGCATGAATTATTTCGAAATTTTAGCACCAGCCGATCTATAGTGGTTGGGGGGGGGACAATTTTTTTTGGGTATATTTTGATTTTTTCCCCCTATAAGGAATGCAAAATTTGAAAAAGCATATATATATTTGTGTCCTACTCTTCAGCAGCTTTCATTTGATACCCAACTCAAAATTTTAAAAAAATAAAATTTTGGGCGCACTTCACTATTTCGCGCCCAAAATTGACAATTTTTAAAAATTTGGGATCAACTCCCGGAATTTTCATCGCCCAACAATAAGGCATTAGCATGAATTATTTCGAAATTTTAGCACCAGCCAATCTATAGTGGTTGGGGGGGGGGAAATTTTTTTTGGGTATATTTTGATTTTTTTCCCCTATAAGGAATGCAAAATTTAAAAAAGCATATATATATTTGTGTTCTACTCTTCAGCAGCTTTCATTTGATACCCCACTCAAAAATTAAAAAAAATGTAAATTTTTGAGTTTACCACATTTTTTTGAATTGCGCATGCGCAAATCTAATTATGGACTTCTGTATATTTTTCCTCTGGTTGGGTCAAAAAGTTGCACCAGGGTTCCAAATTTCAGCACTTTCACTTGAACGGTTCGGGCCCTATGAACCAAAGAGCGACGGACGGACGGACACATCACCCTCGGCATAAGGGTTTTGAGAAGTATCTACAAAACCCTAAAAAGCAATAGATACAGTATAGTCAAGTTTAGCTTTATTATAATTTTTATTGTCAGCTGAAAAAAAGAGTTGTATTTTATGATGAATGCTTTTATATAAGACAGTAATTGCAATGGTAAAAGATAAAGAATAGGATTCGAGAAATAAACACTAATTTCTTTAGTTGTTGCTTGCAATAAAGTCTAGGTGATAAATATAATAAAAAAATTAAACCATCTAAACTTTTTAAGATAAAAGTTACAATTAACTTTTACGATAGATTTCGACTTCCTTATAGGTATAAGATAGTGATTTATTTTATCTATCAGTCTAAAAGTGGTCTATTTTTAATGCATCGATACTAAGCCTTTAACGCAATATAAACCTAGGTTTATTTAATGTCCTTCAATGCCCAAAAGGAGGAAAAAAATCTGTGTTTACGTGCGTCCGCGTCCTCTGTGAAACATAGAAACCGGTAACTTTTAACAGAAACAGTCTTTTTTGAAAAGGTTTATTCGAAAAACGATCATGGGGGATTTTTGTACACGCTATCAAACCTTAAATCCCCCCACCCTTTTACCCTTTTACTTTCTGTCATCAAAGGGTCTCTCCGAGGCAGAGAAATCAACGAAACTTTTTTTAACTTTGTAAAAAAAAAGAATGAATTGGTTTAGAGAACATCAAAAGGAAAAAAAACTCGATTCCCATAAAATGGGAACCAGAAATAAAGCAAACAAATGAGAGAAAAATAATCTTCCTCTTTTCGTAACTTTTAACTGGAAGACTTTTTTGTACACCGACAGGAAACAACACTTAATATTTTTTAACATCGAGCTTCAAATGTTCGAAGATTTCTTATAAATATTAGATCGAAAATTAAAAAGTGTTAATGTGATTAAAAAGTTAAGTTTTTTCACAGCCATATTAAACAAATTGAAACAATGTTTTCATAAGTTTTTTATTGAAATCATATCTCAATTTAAATTATGATTTTTATTGATCAATAGGTTCTTAAAATTATCGCAAAATAAAAGGACCAAAAATAAAGGAATCAAAATAAAAGGACACATAGACAATTTTAGTAAAAAAAAAAAAGTACAAAATGTCATTGTATAGTCAAAAAAAAAGTATAAATGATTAAATTATCATGAAATTTGTCATAAGATGATCGGATTAGGAATTATTCCCTTTAAATTTACACCAGAGAAAATAAAATCCAGAAATATTTAGGTTTAATAATGTAAAAATCAAATCCATACAGTAAAATATTAATTTAAAATTAATCTTATTAATAACTAGGGGGTTGGATCAATAACTAAAATATTAAAATATACATATTTAAATAAATAAACTTTAAAAGTAAGATAATCAAATAAAACAAAAAGTTTTTTCAATGAATCCTTTACAAAATAATGTTAAGTAGAAGGGGAAAAAAGTGATAACAAACTTCGGATAAGAGATTTATAAATTTTTTTAAAAAAATACTAAAATATATACAGTTACTTAGCCCAAAAACTTCAATTAAAAAAGACTTTCGATAAAGATTAACCGAAGCGAAGAGATCGTTCTTTTAGTTCGAGAATTATGCGTATAATAAGAATAATAATCTTTGTAGAGAGAAAAAAATGGTTTTGATAACTTTTTTTTCCAAGAGGAAAAAAGGGGTTTTTAAAAAAGGTTTTTTTCCAGCGAAGGGGTTACTTTGGTAACTCAATAAAAGTATAATGGAGACTTGGGAAAAAAAAGATAGAAGAGGTTACTAAACGCGAAACAATTTACTTGGGAGTGAAAAAAAAGTTATTATGTGTTAGAAAAAAAAAATGGTTAAGGGCTCTTTTGTAATATATGTATTGAGATGAAGATAAGCTGTTGGAAAAACTGATACATAATTAATAAATGAAAAGAAGGGTGAGAGAAAAAAAATAAGGTTTATAAATAAATAGGGGCAGAAAAGAAAATTTTTAATTTAGGAAGCAAATTGCATTTTTAACACATATCTGTAGACTTATTTTTANCCAATGTTAGAAAAAAAAAGATTACAGTATTATATAATGTATAATGTTTTTATATTAATTAATGTATTTTATTAATTCAATTATAATTGTTCTATTAACTTGTTTATAATTACATAAATATTTTAAATTACTTAACACTATTATAATAATTACAAATAATGCAAATTTCTTTTATTCTTTTATACGAATCTAAAATAATATATATTTGTATAAATTAAAAAAGAGAATGAAACTCGTTTTAAGTGTAGAACCATTAATTAAAACATCAAGGAATATATTTGAAGGTAAATATTAACGAAAGAAATATAATTAATATATAAATTGAAAAACAATAGTAAGTACTCATTAAGTTTTAAACAAAACCTCTTGTAACTAACCTTCATGAAAAAGCTATTGAAAAATCAACTTTATTATGTATTATAAATATATTATATATTCTTAGACAAAAAAAAATCAATAGCTCAAAAATTAGAACAGGAGCTTAGGCTTTTGACATCGGAAATGTATTAAAAAAGCAGGGTGCGGTACAAAAAAGTATTGAATGTTTAGTTATATAATGTATACATAAAAAACATTCTAATTTGAAAGTATTTTTTATAATTTTAATATATTTTAACAATAGACAAAGTATTAAGTAAAAAAACACATAATATAAGTTCGGTCATTCTGTAAATAACTAATATAAAAATCTTGAAATATATGGGTAAATGTAAACAGAGTTAAGGTATGCTTGGATATAAGAATAATATTCGAAGAAAGTTGTAACCTTATACAAGAATCTAGCACATAAAACATAATTAGGCTTGGGATACCAGGAAGGCTAGTAATGCCTAGATACAGGCACATAACTATGTTCCTCAGGATATCAAGTAGTCCCACCTTCATGGATATAACGTATCAAAAAAGGATTTTAAGCACTAACGAAGCCACTTGTTTTCATACGCCTACTAACTTTTCAACACCCCTCTGTTCTTTTAGTAATATGATGCCTATAAGAGATAAAGTAACATATTTTATCAACTTTACTAATATATTAAAATAAATGCATATTGACAATAGCATTTTCAATAAAATTATTGACAAAACTATTGATCGTGAGCGGGCCCGCTTAAATGTTATTAAAAATTGACTAAACGATGAATTAAACTTTGATTAAGAATGCAAAAAATATATTTATATAACTGTAAGAAATACACAATAGCTAATCACCATGTAGGTTTGTCATAAGCAAAAAAAAAGTTGGTATAAAATTAGATCGATCTACACGGTAAAAGGCAATGGGACTTTACAAAATTATTCACTTCTTTTGCAATGTTGAAATTTATAGGCTGTCCGGTGAAAACAAATTTCTTCGGTATTGGAAATAAGCCAAAGGAACCGGACATGTTTGCCTTGTATAATGATTTCCGACTAAATGATTTAAAACTAATTAAACAAAGCCATAAATCAACCGATAGGCCATCTTTTAGAATGAGATAAATATTTTATTTCTTTTATTTTTCGCCTTATTAGTGTAACGAAATGAAGCAGAAAAAAATGGAGAACATGTTTAGTAGAACATTAATCATTTTTTTAAAGATATCACATTATTTTTGAATAAATTCTATTTCCAACTTTTAATAATAATTAGTTATGTATTAGTAAGGAAAAAATAATTACAAATATACTCGAAGTGAAAATAAAATTATTTTTAGAGGAAAAAAAATTATTTAAAGACTAATATAAAATTAAGACAATATTAAAACTAGAGTTCACTTGTTTTATCATATTATGTCATCGTGAATATAGTCTTGTGAATTAATAGAGTAAGTTTATTTTACCTAACATGTGAGAAAATCTAGGAAAAAGTCCAGAATTATTCAAATACCTGTAACAAAGGAAATAAAAATAAATTAATATATATTCATATTACAATAAATCACATATTATATATTAATACATAGCTATATATTAAAAAATAATTCATTTATTAAATTCTTTTAAAATAAAAAAAATTGTAACTATTATTTCAGTATTTTCAAATATGTAATTGTATTTGATTTGAAATAGATATTATGATGGTAATAATTAATTATGGGTAGATACAACTATTTCAGTAGTATAACCCATTTGAAATTGAAAATAGTCATACGTTTACAAAAACTTTCTTATTTGAAATTGGTTAATGATTATTGGCAACTTGTTCAAACATAAAAATAATAACTTTACAAGGAAAAATACACAATAGGATAAACTATTATGATTTTCCCTCACAGTAAGAGTTAACCATTAAATAAAAAACAATTAAGTGTATTTGTATTTTAAATAGACTGTGTTATTTTAAAAAAAATTGTATTATATATTATTCTGGTATAAAAAGTTGAAACGTATTACAATTTCAAGAGGAAAAGCAATGTCAACTTATCTTCAATTTTAGATAAGTAATAAATATATTTAAAA
>KZ651595.1:84454-103818 GCA_001010745.2 Gerris buenoi | reverse complement strand
TATGTTGACACAGCATTATATTACGGAAATAAATCACTTTATCTGATGCATTGAATAAGCAATGGCAATGGATTATTGTTTGATTATCTTTAGATTTCTCAGTCAGCGAGGAAAATTATTATAATCGATTGAAATATATATATATATATGTGTAATTACCTCGCTAATAGCTTTTAAACATGCGATCCCGATAGATTTTAGGAATAAATAACAAAAGAGCTACGATATTTAAACAAAAATTAATAATAAAAACTTTGATATAAATCGGTAATGAGAGTAGTTTGATTTTTATCAGTAAAATACGAAAAAAAGCATCAATAAAAATATTTAACTTTTTTTAATGATAATAAAATTGTTTAAGAAAAGTTACTATTTGAAACTGAATATATTTAGAAATATAATACAAATATTTAGTTATTGTTCTTCTACGAGTGTACACCATTCTCAAACCAATTGATTGAAATGACAAGTAATAAATAAGGCATATTCTTTATCTACAACTTGGAGGGAAAAACGTGAGAGAAATTAAATAGAGACAGTACAATCAGAAGGTAACAAAAAAGGACGTAATAATAGGGCTCCATGTTGTTAACATAACAATTGAAATAGTGATAAGAGAGACTTCAAATATACATGTAACTATGAATAGAAAATCGATAAATCAATTATGTGTCACAAATATATATAAAATAAATAGAATAAGAAAAAAACTCGCATATTTGTATGTATGAAAAGATTATATTGTGAACGTGTTACCACATACCATTAAGGAGCAGGTATGAAGGGAGAACAGAACTAGAATGCTTTCGTAGAACCTCTAGCAGTGCATGGTTTTATTAAGTTTAATTGTGGTTGCTAACTAAGTATTTGTTCATTTAAAATAGCAAGTGACCAGAGTATCTCCCTGAGGTACCTTGGGATAATCTAATTTCTAATAAATGGTTTTAAAGAATTACTATTAGTCTACAGTTAATAGTAGGAGACAAAAGTTCTTTATTCTTTCTTGTTAACCCAACGGCTTTCCAAAAAACAAATGTTTTCCAGAGATACAACTCCTAAAAGAACCTGTTCATGTCTGTCACCACGTTCAAAGGTGTTTTTCAAACATCGGGCCAGGTATTCATAAGGTTTATTTTTCTGTCGGCACAAAAATTCAGTAGACAGCAAATCCCGAATAACAATATGAAATATGAATAACTGGACGGACTGAATATGGTCTTACGGGTGCAAAGCTTCGCCTCCATATAAAGATGTCTATACAGTCCGATGCATTTCACTCTAACCGGTTTATGAATCACTCTAAACTCGGCAGAAAAACAGGACAGAAGGAGCTAGAAATGAAAAATTCATAATGCTTTCAAGTATAAAAGGTGGAAGGATTCTTAAAAAGTAACTAGCTGTATGGTATAACGTGGTTTCATTTGAGAAACGTTCTTTTTACAACACTTGGGTTTTTGAGAGAGGAATCGGGCGGTGAAATCGGAACCGGCGATTACCAAGGCGAAAAGGATGGTTAGCTGATGGGAGGCCGGTGCGATGTCGGGTGCGAAGTGAGTGCTGGGGCCAGACAATAGAACGGGTGGGACGGGGGTGGGTTCCCAGCCCTCAGACACAAAGCTCCAGCCAGTCTACTCAAGCCCCGAGGTGTTGTCAACTGTCAAATCAAGACTCCCGCCGGGCCCTTCCTATGAATGTGAGAAGGGCGCTTTGTACCACATACGTATACGGGGAACCAGCAACCACTTGTACCTACAACAACCCAGTCGATAATACTACCCGCCACTTATTATACCGTAAAAATCACACGCGCGGCTTAATAATATGTACACATCTACCAGATCCCTCTCCAAAAGCAAAAACATTCACACTGTTTCAAAAACTTTCACACTCTTTCAAAAAAAAATGTTTGAAAACTACATATATTATTATATGCAATAACTCTTACTCCTATCTTGAAAATTAGTTGATAATGTAAAAATATTATTAAAAACAAGCTTTTATTCGTATTCTTCTCAGCAAACCCTTTCATTTGATACCCATATCATAGTCGTGCTTAAAAAATAACTAGTCCGCCATCTTGGGCTGCCCGCCAAATTGGATTTAGAATGACGTCACTTAGATTTCTTAGATAACCATGCATTGTCATCCATACTAAACGTGTATGCAAAATTTAAATTCAATCGGTTGAGGATAAATGCTTTAAAATTTAGTTGCAAGATTTGACCCGAACATACATATAAACATTGCAAGTTAAATAAAAGCTTTTAAAATTAAACCAAATTTATATGCTAACGACTCAAATTAAGACTTCTTAAAAATGGCCAAACATGAAACCTACAAGAGACTTAGCAATAACAGCATACTTTAGCTCTCTAATATAATAAAGTTTCAAGTTCAGTTCGTTTATAACATCGAATTAAATTAAAACCGACAAGAGATAATAAAAACAGACGCAAAAGACGCCCCTAAAACCAAGGTCTGTAAGAGGACTTTTAAGTAGTTTTAGAGAGTACTTTAGACAGTACTTTTAAATAGACTTTAGAGGAGTTTTGAGCGCTAGCTAGATGACAAACTTAGATATAATTTCAATCTATTTAATACCGATCTAATAGAGCAGGTTGAACTAGATTCAAATAGTAAGAACGTATGAGTAAAATGGTACTACACCCATACGAAGACGAAATGTGAGTGGGAGACGAAAAAAACCTTGAGAAACACTACATGGGATCTTAGGAGCTGTTTTACAAATTTTCGAATCAGATCCCTCAACAAGGAAGAGGGAGGATGATTTTAAATTTATCTCAAATAAAAATGCTTCTGGCTATCATCAAACACCCACGTAATTCGAGATACCATCATTGCAACAAGAATCCTTTTTATTTTAAGTATTATCTCTTGATTCCAATCTACAACCGATTCCATTCACATTATTAAACATACAAACGAGATTCAAATGTATTTGGGATGGCTTCAGGTTTATTATTAAAAAAAAATGAACTTAAGATTCATTAAAAAATATATATTTAATATTAAAAGTTAAGTATTTATGTACTTTCCGGTTATATCTTGTAAAAGAAAAAGGAAAATAAGACATGTACAGATAACTAAAAATGTGGGATAACTAAAAATGGGAAAAAGACAAAAAAAAAAAAAAAATTTTTTTTTCTCAGGGACTTTAAAAACGTTTAAATCTATCGAAATCGTATTCTTGTACACCGTCACCATCGCAATAATTTCTTTCTATAAATATTAGTTATTTGAGAAAGACAATACTTGACAAAATCAAACATTATGCTGTGTTGATTCGAAAAATTAACAAAATGGTNTTGTTATCAAAAAATCATCGAGTTATTTATTAGACAATTAAAATAAACTTTACAAGTCAATATATTTTTCGGGGAAATTCAAAAATGTTTATCTTTAACAGTCACTATCCCATTAAGTGTAATATACAGTGGAATACAAAAAAAAAAAGATTAATAAAACAAACAAAAATAGAATTGGTTTTTGATTAAATTTCAGACATTTATATAAATTTGGAATATCTAATATGTAATGGAGATACACAAAGAACCTAGATATTGCTGATATCACACAAACATAATACCTCTTTAATAAGAGCCAGTAAAATTACCATTGTTTGTAATAAGCTCAATAAAATAATAACTACACTATAAATGCTGTTGAGGATACCCGGGAGAATGATAAATGGTTTTAAAAGTTGTCAAAATAGATTGTATTAGCACTCTATTATCTGTTTAATTCATTTAAATCAATTATAAAATATAAAAAGCTAATTTATACTAATCTGAAAAATATACGTGAAATTTAAATACAAAATCAACGTTCCGAATTATGCATTTGAAATAACAAAGGGGAAAAAACAATAGAAATAACGAGAGAAGGTCCAGGAATTAATTGATTTATAGGAAATTTTTTTTTCCTTTATAGGAAAATTTGTTATAATTTTAATAATATACACATATAGGTGACCCTAATAGTGAATTTAGGATTTTGAAAGCCGGAATATTATTATCTTATTAGTTTTCCGGTAGAATTTTATTAACCCTATAAGTCATTTACAAGTCAACTACTTTACAAAAAACAACATGTGAAAATGGGTGATTATAAAGAACATCACCGAAAAATTTTCTGATTTTTTTTCCGTGCATTTGCCCGTCCTGTTAAGTAAATGTGAAATTAAGTGACAATATTGGATCATATTATGTACGTTGCTTTCTAAGTTTTATCCACGTTTCCATTATTCCAATTTTGAACTTCCACTTCCCGTCTTTCAATCTTCCCCAAATTTTGCACATGAAAACAATTAAGGTGAAGAATACAGAAACAAAACAAAAATTGGTCTTATATTACTTTGCTTTAAAAGTTTCATCGAACACCTATTACCCCAAATTTAAACTACTTCCCGTATTTTAATCTTCCCGAAATTTTGCACATAAAAACAATTAAGGTGGAGAATACAGAAACAAACAAAAAACAAAAATAAAAATATAATAATAATCGTTGAAAATAAGACCAGTGTTTTAAAATGGCATTTTTATGTGTATTTTTTTTTTACAGTATATCTTCTTCAGGGTAATTAAAAACTGATGACAGTGTGAAAGTATCGCAAAAGACCCATAAAAATCCATTCCACGACTTTCTCAAAAATTAAAAGTTTTTTTCAAATAATTTTGTGAAGATTTATACACTAAGATCTGCATTTACATGCTTAAAAGAGTCAGTT
This sequence comes from Gerris buenoi, assembly GCA_001010745.2. NCBI lineage: Eukaryota > Metazoa > Arthropoda > Insecta > Hemiptera > Gerridae > Gerris > Gerris buenoi. The sequence goes on along the minus strand of KZ651595.1, from coordinate 99,071 downwards.
TACACAAGAACCGAAGAAAAGCGATCATGAGCCAAGAGAAATTTCTTACTTTTATATTTAATAAAAGATCTTAATATTAATTAATTCTTGGATATTAAATTAATGATAGAAATTAAGCAAATCTGCTGATTGCCACGTTCAGATCAAATTATAATTATTTTTAACACTGGGAGACAGACAGAGAAAAATAGACTCCAGCGCCGGGACTTGAACTACGGGCCTCCTATATAGCGTCTATACTGGAAATAAATTAAAGTCTAAAAATTAAACGTCTATACTGGATTAAAATTTAAACTTTCCGTTGTATAAATACTACCAAAAACTTAAAAATTTGTATCTTTTAACTGAATGTTGTCCAATATTAGTACATTTATATTAAAAAATCAATACTTTTAATATAATAATTAAAATTAAGTATAAATTATTGTAAAAATTGAACAAAACAATTTAGAAGAGGTATTAAGTACGGGAAGTAAAAAAATGGTTTATTTTTGAGGTACAACAGGCGTAAATATGGATGCAAAAACAGAAACACACGGGAGACTAACAAAGGAACAAACCAGACGTCAAGTGAGGGGGGAAATACTTAAAACAACGCTCAACAAACGAGGAAAATTCTACAAAAAAATCCAACCTCTGTCGTAGTGCGTAACGTAGGGGACACTACGGGAGAGAAACATTATGAATGCTAACGTAACGTGCAGGAGACAAACGTTACTTTTACCCCTTACGCTCTATCTCTTTACCCATGTTCTTTCATATAAAACAAACCCTGCGAGGTAAAAAACTTAAGAGACAACGATGGGTAGACAAACCTCAACACCGCATCTCTCTTACTCTCCTTCCCTTGGATGCTTCTTTCCTCCAAAAACTGTTTATCATAGCAAGCCATATGAATTCACGAAAAAAAAGCGAGGACAAAATAAAAAGTTTCCATGTGTGAGAGAGATGATAGGTATAAAGAGGCACTTGATGTTTTTTTTTTAAAGTAAAAATGACCACAAAGCCATTCGGAATACAACACAAAAAAAACAACTTTTTTTTGGAAAAAAATAATAACACAACAACTCTTAGTACAGCAACACAAAAGAATAAATTTTGAAAAGTAAAAAAGAAGATCAAAAGTTATCATAAAATATAGGGAAGTCATGGACCCCTTGCAAATATATATATATATGGGTTCTTTACAACATTAGTCAAGATCTGTAATGATTTCGTTATAGTGATTTTATTTACAGTAAAGTGAATAAATTTTATCTTTTTCAAGTATTTGTCAAGTGAATATTTTTCAAGTACAGTAAATAATTTAAGAGTAGGTAGACTAATTGGTTAAAATATTTTTTTTAACAACTAGGGGGCTCTGCCCCCTACTCGCTTCGCTCGCCAACCCCCGAAAAGACATGGTAACGGCCGACATGGTATGAGAAGGGATGAGTATAGTTATGGAATATGTGAAGGAAGTAGGAAAATGGATGAGGTGGAGTGGGGATGGACGCAACTACTATCTCCTTTCCTTTTCTCGCTGACATTTCAATATACCTACTCTCTGTCCCGCCTTACAGGCTTTTCTCTTCTCGGACGAATATGATATCACCCTCACTCTGTCTACACGGTTAGTACTATGTCACTCTCAAGATCTCCCTTTTCTCCCCCGGACTCAAACCTCTTCTAGGGGGGTATCGCCTAACGCACTCCGCACTCAGTGAAGTATGTCACTCTCACTCTGAACTCGTTTGTTTACAAAACTTTTTTAATAATATAGATAGATAATTAAATATTATAGTTAATTGTATATCTCATGCAAATACTCAAGTTATTTAACATAGGCTACTGTGATTTATTTATATCATCCCCACGCCCGATAGGATTTCGGTATTAAGTTTCGCAATCAATGTTAAGGCCCCCATACACGATCAAATTTGGCAATCAAATGGGCAAATTTAGGCCATAAAAGTCAAACATCATGTTTTCGCAAACATTTTGACCGTGTATAGGGACATATTTAGGGGAAATGAACGTTGTTTCTCCCTTAAAATAGTATTATGTGGTCATTTTTCCTTAAGACCCTAACTATAGGTGAAAATCAAAAAATCCTACAACCATACAGATGTATCACCCTAAGGCCTAAAATATTTAATTTTATAATAATCTTTATTACATCGGGTCAATCAATAAATGCAAAGGCAATTAGCGTAATGTTTTTATGATGTCATTCTTAATAGTATCTAGTATAATTTTTTTATGATGTCATATATAATAGTATTAATAGTAATAGTAGTATTAGTAGATTATTATCGAATTTTAAGAATGCTCCCAATATAAACTTTATTTATAGTAAGAAGATATAAGTATTAAAAAAAAGGAAAATAAAAAAAAATTCACGAGAGATGTAAATAAAAAATGATTCTATAAAGATAAACTCACCGTTACTTGCCGAAAACCTTAACCTATATAAATATCCTAATCTACAACACAAACTTACTAAAATAATACCATTTACACATTTCTCGTAAAGACATGATCTGAAATTCACAACAACCTAAGCGATAAATCTATTCACATATAGTATACATATTGGGCATGGAAATATTTTCCTTTTTTTTTTATTAAAACCGATCCAGTTAGATATGTATCAAAGTAGAAGAGTAAAGAGAGGATGTTATACCTATAGTGTAAAAGAGAAAGGGGTGTTTCGGTAAAACTCGTATAAGTTCGGCTATCTTCGACACATGATCCACCAACATCAAGAGAGAAACAAACCCCGGGCTAACAGAATCACAACAAATAAAAGCTTATTTTAAACATCGTGCCTTATTTTATTCCCTTTTACTGATCTTTTATCGTTTCATCTCTTTAACTTCCACACCTTTCTTTTATATTCGAATCACTGCTAACATCTACAAAAAAGTAGGTTTCAAAAGGTTATGTTATCTTTTTTAGAATTAACTACCAGACTATAAAGTATCAAAGGTGTAATAATAATTATATATTTCAATACATCAAACCAAGTTGGATTTCATGCAAATCATTATTTAAAAAAAAATATAAATAATACATAATTATATTTAGTTGAACTTCAACTATAATTTCATAAAGTATTAATTATCTTTAATAATAATCTTTAACATTTAGCACATAAATATTAAATATAAGTATCTAATTCAATCTTTTAACCTGATCTTGATTATAAAATACCAAGATAGTAATCGACTTAAGTCGTATTCTTTCACAATCGCAATTATATAAAAATAAAATGTTGAATTGAATGTGTTTCTAATAACCATAAAAAATTGTAGTTTTTTTAAAAGTTAAGTAAATTGTATACACTTAAAAGTTTATATTTTAAATGTTTAAGTTCTTAGTCAAATTAGGTCATTTCAGAAAAAAACATCTTTCACACCTATCAAAATAAAATGGTAAATGTGGAAATCCAAATCATCAATTCCTCGAAGAATCCATATCATCAATTGTTGATTTTGGAATCAACATTGGTTTAAAATTAATACAGGACGGGATTAACCACTTCAAACATCTAAAAATGCTATAATTACAGTGAATTATGCCTCTGTAAGAATAAAATGACAAGGTTGTATGTAGTATTAGATTATTATAGGCGAATCTTTCAAAAGCATTTCTATTAATGCAATAATACTGGCTAATATCCAAATAATCTAGGATTAAATTAGGTATTTATATTTTTTTAGCTACTTTTAAGTTTTATAACAATAATAAAAATAATTCATACATGTCTACTCCCCCAAGCAACCTAATAATGACAGTCTTTTAATCTTTTAAGTAAGTTATATTTACTATGAAGTTCCACAAACATCTTATTTTTACTTAAATTGAAGGATTTTATTTTAGTCTTGACCCAAACTTTTTAACCTTTTCAGTAATAAGTAATTACATAGGGCCCAAATAAAACAGTGTGAGCGCTATATATGTAAAGGTAAAAGAGTACACCCTACATGTATTCTTTCATTTGAAATAAAACTTATCAAATATTTTAATGAGACTACACTATGTCTAAATAATAATAAAAAGTCTGAATAAATTCTTCACAAGGAAATACATATTACTAAAAATGAAATTTAATAAAGATGATTTAAAATGAAATATCGTACCTATATATGGTAAACAATAAACTTGTAATTTATAATGAAAAAAGACATTGGTATGCCAGTTTTATAGAAAGTGTAAAAATCTCTTAAAATTAATTAATTTAATCAGATAAATTTATCAGATTTTTTAATTAAATTCATAGTTTTTTTTAACTTTAATTTATGCGCTAACATAAGTTGTAACTTTTTAATATCCGTATCAGTACTATCCTTTTTCCTTAACTTTTTTTTTTATTCCCTCGAGTTCAGTTTAAACACAAGAAAGGTTTATCTATTTTTTTCCTACTATAGATTACTAGTTTATTAAGAAAGCTTGGAGAAAATTCAGACCATAAAAAGGCGTGAAAACTTGTACTAACTATGAAAGTTGATAATTCCGCTACGGAAAGCCAAGGGAGAACCCTAAAACTTTATCCTTCGTACTTAAGTTGAATAGTTTATTTGACTTTTCAACATGAACTCTCTTTAAATTTCATGTATGCAGTTGGCTGTTTTCGAGAAACATTTTATTCTTATCGATAAAAGGATTTTTGTCGCCCACTTCTACAAAAGCACGGACCTGAAAAGTTTTTTTTTGTTCGAAAGTTTATTATTTAAAAGGGAGTATGAGAGGAAGTTGTTAAACTATAAGAATTCCTGATGAGATATACGGAGAAGGCCTTTCGCCTTTATTCCAAAGTTAAAGTTCTTGTATGTTAGTGATATTTGTAAATCGGGCCACGTTTCGCACAGGAAGCTTATCTGAATGTCTTTCTTCTTCCCTCCCCCCCTTTCCCCTTTAACGTTCCCATCTTCCTTATCATCCGGTTTTAAGATAACAACGAAGTGATAACAGTTTTTGATTATGAATGCACCGTTTGTCGTACGAAATTGAACTCATTGTTTTATTTTTTTTTTGTTTCGTTTTTAATTAAATCCCGTTAAGTTTAGTACCTCGTGAGTTTACTAATGATAATTTCTGAAGAAAACGTGTACTATTCTAAAGAAAGAGCAAGAAGCATTCTACATTCTTAGTTATTCCAAGCTTTCTTGACTCATTTTCATTATATAATATATAAGAGAATATTGGGAAACATAATCCCTTTTATTGATTTTAACCATTTATTCATAATAACTTCAGAAATTCTTTGAAATATAATAAAAGTAGACTGCCAATTGGTGTGGCACACAACTTTTTACGCTTTTACAAGCCATTATTATCTAATTTGTTTAATTGTTTCGCCAATTTTTTTTGTATNCTATAGTACAAATTTTCTATACAACAATTTTTTTTTCTGGAACCATCAGTTTCGTTATATGGAGGTCCGACTGTAATTCTTATAGTACAGACACTTAATTGCTAGTCCTAATAAATTTTAATTTTATACTTTCTTGTTGTTAGGGGTTATAATTAAATTCTGACCATAAAAAGGTCATATTTTGTACATGAGTGTACACCAATCATAAATATTTCAATTTCTTACTTGCAATAGTTATTAAAATATCCTAATTCTTATAATAACCAGATATTTTTAAAAGGTCAGTGTAAAATTATGAAGCTAAGGTTACATATTTAGCACAAAAAATGTGTATTTATAATAAAAGTGTCTATTCCTATAAGGTTATAATTAAACAAACCTTATTTTTAAGGTTATTATTTTATTAAAAGACAGAAGTACTCTCAAATCTGCATATTTTTTACTGTTATAAAATAATTAAGTACCTACATGTAATTTTTTGAGGTAATAATTTAATATAAGAATGTAATTGTATACTTCATCATAACAGCATATTTTAACCATATCTAGTAATTAGGATAATGGTTAATATAAAAATTAAAAATTACTGTTTATAACGGATGTAAAAGAAGTCATCAATTAATTATAATTGAACTGCGTCTATTATTTATTGCTATTAGATATGAGAGAACACTATTATAAAGGTATATTTCCTAACAAGTTGTACACTTAGGCGGCTTTCACACTGCGTGCGAGTCCGACGCTCAACGGCCGATCATGATCATATACCAGTCCACTTACAACCGTGAGATCGCTATGACACGTCAAACGTTATTTTCGCGTGTCGCCAAATCCACTTTAGAGAGGAGGGGAAAAAAATGAATATCTAATCTGACACTAAGTAAGAATGGTGAGGTGAGGAAAGAATTTACTAAGTATAAAACACTGAAGGAGAGACCTTGTCTCAACTACTAATGAGGTTTTGAGCATGACCGAACATGAAACTACAAATTTAGCGCTTTTTTCCTTTTTTTTTCCTTTAACTTACCGATTTATTAAGAATTGATAAATTGGCATTTTTTCTAACTGACTTATAATTTATTTACACTTTTTTTTTCTTTACCAGAAAATATAGACAGAGTTTTATTACCTTAGTTGATAAAAAATTTAAAAATATACATCGACTGCTTCTAAATCTTTTATTTTTTTATTACATTAATATTATATTTTAGTGTTTCAAAAACATCTGGAATTATGAAAGAAGAAGAATCAGGCTTATCTAGAGATACTTAAATAAACATATGGGATAAATCCAAAATTACAAACCTTATGTAACTATATTTTAACTAGATCTGCTTAAACCATTTTCACTAAAGAATAATGACTTTTAATGTACCCTTAACTAATTCTGGTACAATATAATTCTTATAGTACAGAAACTTAAGTGCCAGTCATAATAAATTTCAATTTTATACCTTCATATTGTCAGGGATTATAATTAAATTCTGAACATAAAAAGGTCATATTTTGTACAGAAGTGTACACCTATCATAAATATGTCAGTTTTTTACTTGCTATAGTTATTAAAACATCCTAATTCTTATAATAACTGCATATTTTTAAGAGGTCACAGTAAAATTATGAAACAGCTAAGGTTACATGTTTAGCACAAAAATGTGAATTTATAATAAAAGTGTCTATTATAAGGTTATAATTAAACAAACCTTATTTTTAAGTTTATTATTTTATTAAAAGACAGAAGTACTCTCAAATCTGCATATTTTTTACTGTTATAAAATAATTAAGTACCTAAATGTAATTTGTTGAGGTAATAATTTAATATAAGAATGTAATTGTATACTTCATCATAACAGCATATTTTAACCATATCTAGTAATTAGGATAATGGTTAATATAAAAATTAAAAATTACTGTTTATAACGGATGTAAAAGAAGTCATCAATTAATTATAATTGAACTGCGTCTATTATTTATTGCTATTAGATATGAGAGAACACTATTATAAAGGTATATTTCCTAACAAGTTGTACACTTAGGCGGCTTTCACACTGCGTGCGAGTCCGACGCTCAACGGCCGATCATGATCATATACCAGTCCACTTACAACCGTGAGATCGCTATGACCATACCTCTATCAGCTATTTTTACTGTTTCTCAAATATTCATGTAGAAAATCGGATATGAAACGAAGACGTTATTATTAATGATCTTGAACGATGAAAATTTGAAAAAATAAATAAATAAATAAAATACAATTATAATATTTTATAATATTCTAAACATGGTCCAAAACGATTCTTACTAAATATTCTGGGTTTTCTTTGATTTTTTTGATTCTGCTGCATTATAGTAATCGTATTGAATAACAGGTAAAACAGAAGATCTTTTCAAATACAAGAAAAATCTTCTGTGTTTTTATCTTATCTACCATAGTTTTAAAGTTTTCAGATGATTTAAATTTGGATTTATTCGGCCGCCCCTTAGTACTTGGTGGATCGTTTTCGGTCGCCGAAAACCCTTGCAAAAACATGTTTGCTTCAGCTCACTCGGCGTTCAATGTAAATAGCGCCATGCTGATACATGTGCTTGTTTCTGAAGTGGAATCGGACATGCTCGGTCTCGCACTTGCGTGCAATGTTTAAGTTGCCTTAAAGGCCCCATACACGATAAAACATTTTGCGCAAACCTGATGTCAGGCAAATTTAGGCCATACACGTCAAACATCATGTGTGCGCTAACATCAAACAGCCCCATACACAGTCAAAATGTTAGAGTAAATATGTTGACCGTGTGTGGGGGCCTTTAGGCACTTTCTTGGCGGCTATATAGCATATTTTTGCACTTTTATCGATCATATATTTCCATTGGGTATAGTACATTTTTTTATAGTGTACTATGGAAGATTGATAGATTAACTGGCAATTTTAATCAGAAAAATTATTATTACTAAAACCTTAAAGTTAATATAACAACTGTAATCAATGTTTAAGTATTATTATTATTATTACTTTTAGCATAAGTAACTCTGTTAAAATAATAAAAATAACAAACAATAACAGTATTACAATCCCAATTTTACACGAGATATCCCACGAGCCACGAATGTAAAAGATGATACACTATCTCTCTTCTAGTTATATATACTTTTCCCCTTTATAAATGTGAACAAACCTATGACCTTTTATAAACATTAAAAAGACACAAAATCCTACATTTTCATATTTACTCCGGGAAACGTTTTTGATCTATTTTCGTTTTTACACGTTCCTAACTCGCTCGAGTTTACTTTTCATCCTTCGCCAAAAAATGGGGTTTTATATTTCAGACTATCTCAAGAATAAATAATCCTTTTATATATTTTTTCCCAGTGTTTTTTTCCTCCCTCTTCTATCTCTTAGTGGGTGGTTCAAGTCGCTAAAAACGCATGAGTTTTGAGAAAGAGACTCTACGACCTGTACCTGCCTCGTAGAATACAAATATTGACTTGGGTTTTGCAAACAGTGCAGATATAAAAGGGCCATCATGTAGTACCTGCTATAGTAGAGTCTGCTATAGTGTCATCTCTCGATGCATAGAACCACTTGACCTTAATATTGATACTGCTCTTTCTGTATATAATAATCTTATAACAAGACAAATATTATGATCATTTTATTAAACAATTATATCAAATATACATTCTCCATGGTATATATACAGATTTATCAGCAGGTAAATCAATTTAGTTTATAAGTGAGTGAATAACTTAAGATATTTAGGATGTGGTTGTTTACATTTTTTAGTACCACTTCATAATTATGGCAAAAGAGGTTCTAGTCGTACCTATTATATATCATTAAATATATAAAAGAAAATAAATCTAATGCTAACTAAATAATAAAACTAAATATTTAGAAACATATATAGGTATAGTTAATTACAAGCTGTTTGAAAGGGAGAAACCTAAATCATCAAAAAAATGGAGTGATTATAGTAAGAAATATAATTGTTTCAATGATTATATCAAAAGCAAATAGTTTGTTTTCCATTCGGCTAAATAATCCTGGGTGAATTAATAACTATTCTGCCTTCATTAATTCGTACATAATATTTGTTTGAAGAGATTTTAAAAAGGATCTTATTATATAAATGATTATAGGTAATTATCCGTCAATAATAACATGTTTACAAGATATCATTTCTTCTTCGTCCCAGTGTTATTGTCTCGTAATAATAAAGCGATGTTTGGACTGATAATTGTAATTGTAACAGTGGGAAAAGTCTACAGGAGTTTGTACGTTTTGTTTTGGGCGAGAGTGAATCGGGCGTGTGATACGAGTAAGGAGAGGGGGGTGTCCATTAAACTGCTCACGCGATGAAACAGTCCGAAAGTCAAAGACTCTTCGGCGATGAAGCAGAAGACTTGGGAGGAAACTGCTGTGAAGTTGGAGGTAAAGGAAGAAACCAAGTTGAGGCAAGTATAATATGAAACAAAGAGCTGTCGGTTCTCAACTGGTGGTTCTCTTCAAGGCCTGCTCGGGGTGGGTGGTCGCTATCTCTCTCCCACCACGGCTAAGTCAGCCGGCCGGGGCCAGTCTAGCAACCCGGGCCAGAAAAATATCCGACTCCGGCTTTCCTCATAATCCTGGGGGCCACCGCTACTACCGCCGTACTACTCCAACTCTTAAATCCAACCACCCGAGTCCGCCAAATTATATTAGCAACGGCTTACTCTTATACATTAACCTAACTTCAACGCTAATTCACCTTATATTCTCTTGGAAATTGTAACTATAAAACAATTCATAATAAACCACATTAATCCAGTTATATATTAAACATTATTCAACTATTTATTATAATAATATTTCTAATGAATAGCTGCAAGGTAAATATATTATCAGCTTATAGGGAATATACAATAAGCGGTTTAGGATGATTTAGCGGCAGGTAAATTAATATAACTTATAAATGAGTATCAACTGTAATAGTATTTATCATTAGTTGTTTTGACTAAGAGTTTGTAGCACCACTTCACAATTATGACTAAAAAGGCTAATAAAACAATATCACGTTAGAAATTTTTTATGTTTAACATGTTAGCAAGTTTATGTTTAGCAAAAACTGATTTACTTAAAGAACCTATATATATTTTTTATTTTATTAGATGTTTATCAAATTATATCAATTTTAATCACTGCGAGTAATTAGGTTTTATCAAAATATCCATAACAAATATAAAATAATAATATTAATAAATAAATGTAATAATTAATTCTATAGAGTAGGTTTGGCGACCAGTGTCTTTTAAATCTAGATCTTGTGCAGGAGCAACACGTTAGATATTTTATGAATTCAGAAATTTTGTATTTATAAAATTTTGTTATTCATCAAACCTAACCTGGGATCATTCTTAAGGGAAGTTGCTCATAATAATGAGAGCAGTTAAAAACGACTCTCTTCATGAGAAAATGCATGACAATGATCAATCCAACAATGGGCTTTAAAACGTTGGGATTCAGAAATAGGCCTACATTTATTAGGTGTAATAATACACAATGCTAAACTATTGCAGGAATATTACAAAGAAAAAAAAACAAAAAAAACAACAAAATATGAAACTACCTTTTCTGATAAAAGCTATTTTGATATCTAAATAATTGATAGTGTGATATCTAAATAGTAGGCAACCGAACTATGTTTTTATTTTTTTTGCAAAGGAGGGAGATACTAAAATCAACCGCGTTGCGACAATAAGATAAGAAATTCAAAAGAATCCAGAGAAAAAAAAATAGATGAAAATAATACAGTAAGTTTATTCTGTTTAAAAAACGTCTGTGAAAGCGTTATTTTATCTCTCTTGTACCAAACAATGGACAAAAGTAACTATCGGTATACAAAATAAAATCAACGAATCTGGAAAGAAAATACCTATTGATAAAACGGACTTGACCGCTAAAGAGAAAATTATGCACTTAAAGACAATTTCTATAACATTATTTGTATTTCTGAGAAGTTAAGATAACTTGCATACTATGCAGCGGCTTGAAAATGATAATTCTTGGAAAAGAAAAAAATAGAACGGCACAATATAAACCTATTCATAAAACTTAGCAGGAAATATAACACAAGAAACCATTTCAATTGGTCTACGAAAGGATTCAAAACAGTCAATAATTAGAACTTTTCATAGCTTTCACTTTTGGCTTTAAATAGTCGGGAAAAAAACTAAGTGATAACAATGCAAAAAGAAAACGAAACAGCTGCATTTAATTCGAATTCTAACTAAATAAGTTTTTTGCTGTGCTTTTTATTTATTTTTTTATTTTCTTTTCTTTATTTATTTTGCTAATAGTGCAGATAATAGATTTACATAGAAATCTTTTTTACTAATATGGTCCATAAAAAAAAAAAATAATAATAATAAAAAACATACAAATATTTACCTATAATCAAAGTGGAGTTTAAGAGTTAAAGATGAAATATATAACTGTCTTTAAGTGTTATTTTCTTTTAACTATTACTATAACTTTAGTTTATAACCACTGACGATAGCAGAAATGCTAAAGAAGGTTTGGTTAAAATGAAAACTATCTTTAAAGGCCCCCATACACGGTCAAAATGTTTGCGCAAACATTTTACCGTGTATGGTGCTGTTTGCGCGAACATGAAAACAGCCTAAATTTGCCCGAAATAAGTTTGTGCAAAATGTTTGATCGTGTATGTAGGTCTTTAGAGTATATTTTCAATAACTCTTTATTTTTATCGTATCATTTAAGATAGTGAGTGCTAAGGAATATTTGACCGCATTAAAATATAAATTATGTTTTTTTGAAATGAGTAAAAAAGTAGCCTAAAATATCAATACAGAATTTGTTTAGAGCGAAATAAATCAATTCATTAATAAAGTCAAACTTAAGTGTTCGAAACCTCAAGCCGAAACCATGTCTAACTTAAGTGATGTTAAATATTAGCTAGTGCGGTGAATAATCAATGTCTACGATCCATTGCATTTTAGTAGAAGCCACTAGCTTAATGCCTTAATGTCAAAATTGTTTTGACATTTTTTACATGAATTAAAGTATCAATTAAGATAAAGTTAGAGAGCGCAGATGGTTCATATTAATCTGGGGCTATATGCGGGTTCCTTTCAATAAACTATAAAAGTTTTATACNAATAAATGTAATAATTAATTATAATAATTAATTCTATAGAGTAGGTTTGGCGACCAGTGTCTTTTAAATCTAGATCTTGTGCAGGAGCAACACGTTAGATATTTTATGAATACAGAAATGTTGTATTTATAATATTTTGTTATTCATCAAACCTAACCTGGGATCATTCTTAAGAGAAGTTGCTCATAATAATGAGAGCAGTTAAAAAAGACTCTCTTCATGAGAAAATGCCTTGACAATGATCAATCCAACAATGGGCTTTAAAACGTTGGGATTCAGAAATAGGCCTACATTTATTAGGTGTAATAATACACAATGCTAAACTATTGCAGGAATATTACAAAGAAAAAAAAACAAAAAAAACAACAAAATATGAAACTACCTTTTCTGATAAAAGCTATTTTGATATCTAAATAATTGATAGTGTGATATCTAAATAGTAGGCAACCGCACTATGTTTTTATTTTTTTTGCAAAGGAGGGAGATACTAAAATCAACCGCGTTGCGACAATAAGATAAGAAATTCAAAAGAATCCAGAGAAAAAAAAATAGATGAAAATAATACAGTAAGTTTATTCTGTTTAAAAAACGTCTGTGAAAGCGTTATTTTATCTCTCTTGTACCAAACAATGGACAAAAGTAACTATCGGTATACAAAATAAAATCAACGAATCTGGAAAGAAAATACCTATTGATAAAACGGACTTGACCGCTAAAGAGAAAATTATGCACTTAAAGACAATTTCTATAACATTATTTGTGTTTCTGAGAAGTTAAGATAACTTGCATACTATGCAGCGGCTTGAAAATGATAATTCTTGGAAAAGAAAAAAAATAGAACTGCACAATATAAACCTATTCATAAAACTTAGCAGGAAATCTAACACAAGAAACCATTTCAATTGGTCTACGAAAGGATTCAAAACAGTCAATAATTAGAACTTTTCATAGCTTTCACTTTTGGCTTTAAATAGTCGGGAAAAAAAACTAAGTGATAACAATGCAAAAAGAAAACGAAACAGCTGCATTTAATTCGAATTCTAACTAAATAAGTTTTTTGCTGTGCTTTTTATTTATTTTTTTTATTTTCTTTTCTTTATTTAATTTGCTAATAGTGCAGATAATAGATTTACATAGAAATCTTTTTTACTAATATGGTCCATAAAAAAAAAAAATAATAATAATAAAAACCATACAAATATTTACCTATAATCAAAGTGGAGTTTAAGAGTTAAAGATGAAATATATAACTGTCTTTAAGTGTTATTTTCTTTTAACTATTACTATAACTTTAGTTTATAACCACTGACGATAGCAGAAATGCTAAAGAAGGTTTGGTTAAAATGAAAACTACCTTTAAAGGCCCCCATACACGGTCAAAATGTTTGCACAAACATTTTACCGTGTATGGTGCTGTTTGCGCGAACATGAAAACAGCCTAAATTTGCCCGAAATAAGTTTGTGCAAAATGTTTGATCGTGTATGTAGGTCTTTAGAGTATATTTTCAATAACTCTTTATTTTTATCGTATCATTTAAGATAGTGCTAAGGAATATTTGACCGCATTAAAATATAAATTATGTTTTTTTGAAATGAGTAAAAAAGTAGCCTAAAATATCAATACAGAATTTGTTTAGAGCGAAATAAATCAATTCATTAATAAAGTCAAACTTAAGTGTTCGAAACCTCAAGCCGAAACCATGTCTAACTTAAGTGATGTTAAATATTAGCTAGTGCGGTGAATAATCAATGTCTACGATCCATTGCATTTTAGTAGAAGCCACTACCTTAATGCCTTAATGTCAAAATTGTTTTGATTTTTTACATGAATTAAAGTATCAATTAAGATAAAGCTAGAGAGCGCAGAGGGTTCATATTAATCTGGGGCTATCTGCGGGTTCCTTTCAATAAACTATAAAAGTTTTATACAAATCGGATAAGCACTTTTGAAGCTATAGGTGTAAATAAATGTATGTTTGTGCGCTGCACATGCGGAAGAGAAATAAGTGAGCGCTGACGTTAAAAACTGATACTATGGTATCAACAATATGCTAATTATAACCTATTAAACGAATTTCATTAAAATCGGACGTGTAGTTTTTA
>KZ651595.1:67021-82667 GCA_001010745.2 Gerris buenoi | reverse complement strand
AAGTTTCATCGCACACCTATTACCCCAATTTTGAACCACTTCCCGTCATTCAATCTTCCCCAAATTTTGCACATAGAAACAACTAAGGTAAAGAATACAGAAACAATAAGTACATAAAAAAAAAGTACATAAGACCAGTTTTCAAAAATGGAATTTATATTAATTATTTGCTTATCTTTTTACGAAACCGATCAACACAATTAAGTTATTACCGGTCCACTTTACTGATCTATTCAATGTGATGATCAGTCTAAAACACGTATCATTCCTCTGGCATTCGAAGTTACATAATGTAAGTTTTTTTTAAGTTAGATATGTCGGTGTTTCAATCTAGGTATTAGGAGGAGTTACGCTAGCTTACTAAGCACTCGGCTAGGCTAAAAATTAATTCTCAGTTAAAAAGAAAAAAGTTTTTGCTTCCAAGCATATACCGAATATTAAAGAAGCTATGTGATATTTCTGAAGGAAAAACTGGACTTGTATGTCTGCGATTTCAAAACTGAAATCTGTTCCAGATATTATAAGGGAACATTATTGGTCTTGTGCGTATATAGGTCTGTCTGTGACTAAATTTTTGCGAAGCATCCAACATATTTTAAAAACTACACGTCCGATTTAAATGAAATTCGTTTGGTAGGTCATAATTAGCTCATTGTTGGGTCCCATATAAGTTTCAACCTTCTGCGCTCATTTTGTTGGTCCCATTAAATACATATTTAAGAAACAAAGCGGGGGAAAATTGAATAAATTAACCAATATTGAATTGTATAACCATAATATCAATAAAGTACATGATATGATGCGAGAAAGCTATGCACCACACACTAATTGGCAGATTATGTTTAAAAGGTATTAACGTGAATAAATAAATAACAAGAATTCAGAAAAAGTTAGGCAAAAACAAGGAATTAAATTTGATGATTCGGTTTTTAAAAATAAAAGAGAGTTTGGTCCAATTAACGTTAAAACAAATATTTGTAGCTGGGAGAAGCACAAACTCAAGTTTAGCCGGGAAAGGAGAAACACAGAAATGCAATTCTCCAACTTTATAATTGCCTAGCTATAATAGGCAGTTATAGAGTTATTAAAAGCTAAGTTATATCACCGCTGAAACAAACAAACATTTAAATACTTAAACTCAAGACGGACAGGGGCTAGTAGTCATCAGGTTTTCAACTTTTTTTCCAACTTCAAATCCTTATAAAGAAATAGGAGAAAACGAGAAGCAATAGAGCAAAAAAGGAAGCATGAAAGGAAGCTATAAAAACTCATAACAATTTAGTTTGAATTAGATTGATAATAGACCTTAACGAGCCTAAATACTCATACATCGCTTTAAAAATTAACACTTTGATTTTTTTTTTTTTTTTTTGTATTAAAAGTAATTGAAAATCGAATAAATTAGAACAACGTAGGTTCCTTAATAAACATAAAAATACATATACAGATACAGAGAGTATCATCCACACTTCTTTGATGTATAATGAACAAGCAAGCCTATTTCGAGGTGTGATATTAAATAATACACGCATACTGTACAATAATTTAATCTGAGATGCGAGAGAAAGGTTTTATATATATGTAATACTAACACTCTGAATCGCCCGTGAAGGGCTTTATTTTTGGAGCCTGCCAAAAATACATAAAAAAAATTTTAAACGCTTATTAAAATATAGGTATAAATTGTTTTTCGTGTGTTAATCTATCGTAATTTTAGAATCTATTAAGATATATTTAACAGATTTTTATTATGTATAGGCACTTTAGTCTAAATATTAAAATTGTAATATATTGCTTTATGAAATTATAAGAAAAGATTCACAATTTCAAGCACACTTATAAGAAAATATTAGCAAAATTAATGTTTAATTATATGTTTTTTGCATCTTCGATTATTCATAAATGAGAAATCTAGCACAATAAATTACAGATGTAAGAGAAGTTAAGCTATCAATATCACTTGTGAGAGAGGTTTAGTTATTGCAAATGTACTCAGAGAGAAATTCAGCATATTCAATAATACATGCAAACGACGTTGAAGCTCAGTAAGTTTATAGTTATATTAGAGAGAGAAGTTCAGAGTTCAGCTATCAAATACACTTAGGAAAGAGTTTCAGCTATCAATTACACTTATAAGAGAACTTCAGAGATTTCAAATACACTCAAAGAGAAATTCAGCAAGTCCAATTAAGTCTTAGTTTAGTAAGTCTACTTAACAAACGTTAAGTTACTTAAGTCTTCTAGTATTACACTAAACTTGCTAGTTAAGAAGTTAAGGCTGTTTCAAGAAGTTTGAAACTTCTTTTTCTCTAAAGATATTCAAAATATATTGAACAATAAAATATAAATCATTTAACAACTTCAAACATGTAGATAAAAATAGTTTTTAAGATAATTATATTGGTTCACAAAAATTGTGCGATAGACTGACACATAGCCAAAAATATTCCATGATGTCTGAAACGGATTTATGTCATAAAATTTTTGAAATCGGAGACATAGAATTTGATCGTTCTTCATAAACGTAAATTTGATCGTTCTTCACGTAAACTTCACCTTCAGTAAACACGGTAGCAAAATACACTTATAAAAACGTAATCTTAATTATATTTGTGCTTATATTAGTTTAAAAGAGCAATGTTGACAATCAGTATAAAATGAATAACATAATATTTCGGCAAGAAATTATTTAATATTAGTAGCAAAAATTTGCTCAATTCATTATTTGGCAACAATTAAAAAAGTTTTGGTTTTGGGATTTGATTATGCACTCTATTTTTAAGGTCCAAAAGACATTAAGCAAAAGAAACCTCAGGAACATAGCTGTGGAAAATATATTTATACATAAAATATTATATTTCTGTGCATAGATAAAGTTAGGAAAAAAACGTTTTGAAAAAGTTATATCAAATAAAAAAGTTGGTCAATTTTCAGCTTTCATATTACTGATAAGTTTGTAACCTAAAGTAAATAAATACTATAAAAGGGGTATTATAATTGTTCACCTAAAATCTAGTAAAATATAAATAACAACGGTAAAAAACGAAATCAATGTCTTTATTTAAATAAACTAAAGGTGGTATTATGTAAGATAATGAAAGTGTTTTATAAGACAAAGTTCTCTCTGTTAAATGCGAATAGAGAAAGAAACCTTATTTGCTTTTAAGAGTTTTTTTTTCCTCTTTTTCTGTTATCTTAAGAAGAGTTTAGTGATAAGAGAATCAAGTGAATATTCCTAGTCTCACACGTGTTTTCAAAACTTGTAACATGTTGTCAACTAATGCAAAAACATAAGAGTAAAAACGGCAAAGACTTAATCAGCGTTTTAGTACCGAACCCTTTTTGAGATTAAAAGTGGATTACAGTGCATTCCTGCTTTATAGACTCTAAGAAACTGGACAGCTAACTGCAATTTATTAAAATGTAAATCTAGAATAGACTACTTAGTTACCATTTTATAAAACCGATTAGTAAACGTTATGAACCTAAAAATAAAAACTGCATAAACAGAAGAGCAAAAAACATACTGTAATAGTACTTTTTTTTAAGCACTATTACAACTCTAAAGACAATCAACTACAACTTACAAGTTTTTATTTGTATAAATATCAAAATAATTTATTAAATTTGAATTTCACAGTGCAGTAAATTTTTAAGTACTTAAACTTATTTTAATGATACTATTATTATCAGAAATCGTATAATATTATAACTAAAAATAGAAATCTATTTACTAACACGAATTGAGATAAGTTTAATCTACAGTAATAAATTATACTTAAATAAATATTCAGAATAAAAATAATATCTCCTTTCAGGTTTGGAAGTGATATTATGTTAAAACGGCGAATAAAAAGCCGGGACCAAATGTTTGCATGATTGATATTAAATGTGTATTTCTGTTATCATTTGATACTTAAATTATTTCATGGTTGTTGCTTAAATGCCAAATATTATATATCCTTCGTCATATTTGTAGTTATTAATATAGAACTAAAGTTTTTCGGCAATAAATCACTTGAAAAGACGAGTTGCATTCAAATGCTTAAGGACTAATGAAAGAAGCGAAGTAATTTTACGTTACCTTTATGATGTCTGACGTGCCTTTGATTTCCACAACAGGGTTTTTCATAATATGTCGCCCAATGATTGTAATCATCGGCTAATATAGCCGTAAACAAGCCTAACTGATGGCACACTGATACCAGGAGGACGATCCTTACAAGCGATGATTTCCCCATCACTGTTCTCACTTCACAACGTTCGTCAAATAATAAAAAAGTTAATACAAGTGTTTAAAAAAAAAAGGTTCAAATCAAATTTAAAAAAATAAATAAACTAGGAATGAAAATAAAACAAAAAACCAGAAGGCACGCGGGCCTAAGGAAAATAAGTTATTTTATTTTACGGCACCGGTCACCTTAACATTGTCCGGTGATATTTGTCGTGTATTCAATCGTTAATTTTGTGTCCTTAAACGCCGTCGCATGCTCTTCTCGCGTTATCTGTCGTAACAACTTGTGTTTATATATTATCCACGAAGTGTAAATCGCGAGAGTATCGAAGAAAACAAGAGCTTCCCGGCAGCGATACCGTCACGAGGCAAGCTCTGCGTTCGACTGAAGCCTCGGGGCCTCCGACCGCTAGCACCCGAACACGAGGATCGGGAGTCTCCGGCAAACTTCGTAACAGCTGCTCCGACGCCCCCCACCACCTATTCTCAAATATCTAACCCCCTCCCCCACCCCGTAGGAACCTCTTCAGAAAAAAAGGGGGGAGAAAATAGCGAGAAAAACCATTGGTCAGAGTGAGAGGGATAGTTACCCTCTTAAAATGTCTTTAGCTTCCACCACAGGGTTTGGACCTTTTAAAACCGCAATCCCTTACAATAATTCACGAATTTTCCTTAAAACGGTGCCGTAATATCCTAATTAAAGCTTTCATTCGCCGCCTTCCGAGTTTAATTCGCCTTTAATAACAACGGAATTTCAAAGTTTGCATCGTTCTTTTTTTTCTGCCCCTCCACAAACCATTGTTAAGAGGTGGAAAAAAGTTGAATTTTTAATAACTTTAATTTTGGAAAAAGAAAAGTTCAAATTATAATTAATTAGGTCATTTACCAAGATAATATTTTAAGACTTTAAAACCTTGCTGAATTTACTAGTATGTTAATTCGGTTAAAAACGTAGCTGCAGGGTTCTATTAAGACAATTGTTTCTTAAAATCCAACAAATTAAAATATGATTTAGAATTCAAACATTTATTTGCTATAAATTCACTTAAACATTTACTTTTTCTTTTTTAATAATTCACATTATAATTATTTCTTCGTTAATATCACTTAAACTACATGGATTCACTATAAAATCAAGTAATCCGTTACACTTAGATCTTACAACATTTTTTTAGTTCATAACTTCACTTCNAATTTTGCATACAAGTTTAGTTTGTATGACAATGCATGATTATGATTAGGTAAGTGAAGTCATTCTAAATCCAATATGGCGGGCAGTTCAAAATGGCGAACTAGTTATTTTTTAAGTGCGTACATGATATGGGTATCAAATGAAAGGGTTTGGTGAGAAGAGTATGAATAAAAGCTTGTATTTATAAAATATTTATTTTTATAATCAACTTATTAATAATTATTCCACGCGGATTTGTTTTCAAATGGTTCAAATTGACAAGATTTATTAGTTGCAGTGGAGCTTGAACCTAAGGGAACATGTTCCAACTTCAAGTTATATACCTATACTTTAAAGTTACTAACATTATGTTATAAGCAAGCTTAAATTAGGGAAACCAAAATCAGTTCAACTTACCAAGAATTTTGAGATAATAATGATCTTTTAAATGTCTACTAAAAGTATTCACATGAAACGTAGGATTTTAACCTTATAGAATAGAGGATAACATCTGCTGTGCGACAAAATGTACACAGTTGTTTCATTAAAAACATTCTTCGGCATTTTAACAAAATCTAAGTATGACCAACTAAACGCATATCAATTATATAGTTCTACGAACATAAAAAGGTGGCAAGACGATGTTAAAAGATATAATAACATAATGGAAAAAACATCTGAGTATGTATATGGGACAAAAGTTAGGGTTGATTTACTTCCGCTGTATCAAAATACAAAACGATTCCTAGAAAGTTTAATAACTCTAAAAGCATAATTTGATTTTGTCTCGATTTCAAAAGAAAGCAAACTTTTTAGATAAGTATTTTTCAAATGGTTAGTCATGTTAAAACTTCAGACACTATTTCCTCATTAAGCTTAAATTTTACTCTGAGTCATTATTTTCAATGTGGAATACTCAGAATTGAAAAACAAGTTATTATTTACTTAATTAAATTTAATACTTATAACTTAACTATATGTATTAAGAGTATTATTATAAACATATAACAAATTAAGTTTTAAAATTTCTACAAGCATTAAAATCTGAATATTCCTTCTAATATTTAGATTTTAAATAAAATAGAACTAAATAATGTACTTTCAGAAATATATCCACAGGGTGTATTCTAAACATGGCACATATTAAGGAGATTATTTCGAATATTTTAATAATAATTATGACAGACGATTTTTTAAAATAAAAAATCTTATATTATTTCGAAAAGAAACAGTAGTAAAACCTTTTAATTGCGACTTAATAATTTACCCTCCTTTATAGATGTCAAAGTTGATTGTGTCTTGTATATTTGTGTGAGAATTTTACATTCATTAGTGAAGCTCTCTAATATAAATCGCTATTCGAACGCCGAGATGACTGATGTTAGGCTTGCTAATGGAAATGCGGTAGAGACTAAACGGTAAAATCTTCATGTTCCTGATAGAAAAATATTCCAAAGAAAAGTTCAAATTATAATTAATTAGGTCATTTACCAAGATAATATTTTAAGACTTTAAAACCTTGCTGAATTTACTAGTATGTTAATTCGGTTAAAAACGTAGCTGCAGGGTTCTATTAAGACAATTGTTTCTTAAAATCCAACAATTTAAATATGATTTAGAATTCAAACATTTATTTGCTATAAATTCACTTAAACAGTTACTTTTTCTTTTTTAATAATTCACATTATAATTATTTCTTCGTTAATATCACTTAAACTACATGGATTCACTATAAAATCAAGTAATCCGTTACACNGTATGTATGACCAACTAAACGCATATCAATTATATAGTTCTACGAACATAAAAAGGTGGAAAGACGATGTTAAAAGATATAGTAACATAATGGAAAAAACATCTGAGTATATGGGACAAAAGTTAGGGTTGATTTACTTCCGCTGTATCAAGATACAAAACGATTCCTAGAAAGTTTAATAACTCTAAAAGCATAATTTGATTTTGTCTCGATTTCAAAAGAAAGCAAACTTTTTAGATAAGTATTTTTCAAATGGTTAGTCATGTTAAAACTTCAGACACTATTTCCTCATTAAGCTTAAATTTTACTCTGAGTCATTATTTTCAATGTGGAATACTCAGAATTGAAAAACAAGTTATTATTTACTTAATTAAATTTAATACTTATAATTTAACTATATGTATTAAGCGTATTATTATAAACATATAACAAATTAAGTTTTAAAATTTCTACAAGCATTAAAATCTGAATATTCCTTCTAATATTTAGATTTTAAATAAAATAGAACTAAATAATGTACTTTCAGAAATATATCCACAGGGTGTATTCTAAACATGGCACATATTAAGGAGATTATTTCGAATATTTTAATAATAATTATGACAGACGATTTTTTAAAATAAAAAATCTTATATTATTTCGAAAAGAAACAGTAGTAAAACCTTTTAATTGCGACTTAATAATTTACCCTCCTTTATAGATGTCAAAGTTGATTGTGTCTTGTATATTTGTGTGAGAATTTTACATTCATTAGTGAAGCTCTCTAATATAAATCGCTATTCGAACGCCGAGATGACTGATGTTAGGCTTGCTAATGGAAATGCNATTGCGACTTAATAATTTACCCTCCTTTATAGATGTCAAAGTTGATTGTGTCTTGTATATTTGTGTGAGAATTTTACATTCATTAGTGAAGCTCTCTAATATAAATCGCTATTCGAACGCCGAGATGACTGATGTTAGGCTTGCTAATGGAAATGCGGTAGAGACTAAACGGTAAAATCTTCATGTTCCTGATAGAAAAATATTCCCAAGTATGTATGAACGTCTTCGTGAAACAGGCAAATTTAAACTAAATGGATGACCATGTAGGCCTAACACAGTAACGACGGAAGAGGAAGAAAATATGTTAAACATGGTACATGAAGATCCAGGTACTTCTACCAGAAAAATTGCTAATATGTTCAATGCAAATAACATGACTGAGTTGAAAAATTTTGAAGTAGTAGTGCTTGTATCCATACCATATTCAGCGCGTTCAGGAATTTATTCCTGCTCAGTTTTTTTCCTACACGTATTGCATTTTGCCAATGGCTTCTGCAAGCATTGACTGAAACTACTAACGTTGATCCTTTTTTAAGCAAATATCTCAAGAAATGCAATTAGGAACTTTCACAATTACGCTGGGATCGTTTCCAGCGGCACTTGAAGATCGTTTCCAACATCAACATTCATTAAATTTTTAGGCAGGAATAGTGGGTAACTGTATTGTAAGACCGTTATTTCTTCCGGGAAGACTTACCGGCGAGGTATACACACCATTTATTTAAAAGAATTACTTCCTGGATTTCTAAAGAATTTACCAATATCAACGAGGATTGTAATGTGGTTCATGCACTGTACATGATGGTGCATCAGCCCATTTTAGTTTGGTTGCTCGTGATATTTTGAAGGATATTTTAGCCAAGGTGGAATAGTGCTGCCCTATCGCCTTAAATCCCTTGTTTTTTCCAATGGGGCCATTTTAAGTCATTAGTGCTTACTACTGCAGTACGAAATTTAGAGGATATGAGGTATCTCATTAGGTGGGGGATAATACAATAAGAAAAANGTAGTTTATAAACTTATCAAATTTAAAAACACTCCGTAGCGAAGCACGGGTATTCAGCTATTCACTTATAAAAAACAATTTTAAATAGAAATCTTAACTTTAAGTCTTCACTCAAAATAGCAATAATTTGAAATTGGAAAAGGAAATAAATCAATCGCTCATTTTTTTTTATTTAACTGTCTTTGATAAATTAAAATGACCGATTGTCCTGGGTACGATCTATTGGAGTAGGAAATGGAAATTCAGCAGTTTGACATGGTTCTGCTGTGACGTCAAACATCAAGTAACGTCAATCACTATTTCTGAAGTGAACAGTAAACCCCGATATAATTCCGTCCTTTTGCCGGAAACATGGCAGGGCATGTTTATGACAAGCTCTAAAAATGTTTTGTTCTCAAGCCTATATCGCAGAATAGTAGTTGGAACAAAAAAAAGCCCTTCTATATAAATGCTATCACATATGACATACAGGTACACGGGGGTCCTACCTTTATTATTCGTTTGAAGGATATTTCTACGGATAAAACACATATAGATTATTAAATTTTATTTACGACTGCTCTTTATTAACCCAATGTAAAAGCAATTATTAGATTTATTAGGTATGTGATATGTGAATATCAAATTATAAGAGAGATATTTTAACCACATAAGAGCCTAATAACAAAAAGTTTAATTTTAAGAAGAGTGAAGACGATTTGTTGGAATAAAAGTCCGTGTGTGTGGTTTTATTTTTTATTTCACTCAAAGCTATCGCTCAGGGAGCCTGACCTTCATCAGATCTACAATGATAAGATCGAAAATGATAGAATTAATAATAATAATGATAAATTTAATAAAATATCACTAAAAGTCTAACCAAATAAGGTGTGTAGTAATTTCGACTCATTTTAGTAATATTTTACTTTGTATGAAATAAAAAATTAAACCACACACACGGACTTTTATTCAAACATATCTCTTGCACTCTTCTTATTCATTCTACAAGTCGACATAAAATGTAATTTTAATTTTTGAATAAGCAAAACTTTATATTTCAAATCCGTTACAACCAATTGTAGAAGGTAAAAAACTCTAAAAATAGATATTTTTAAGCACTTTTAAAAAGAATTAGAAGTCAACATTTCATCGAAGCACATATAGATTGAAGATTAAATTATTTATAGGTATACCTAGTGCAAGAACTGCCAATAAAAAGTCAGGTGTTATTGCCCACTGATCAACTTAATTCAACAGTTAGTTTTCGACTAGTTTATATTGATCATTATCAGTTCAGTGTAACAGAAACCGGTCTATATACGACGGAAATAGAATTTTATTACTTTAAGCCTTTCTCCCTTTAACTTTAGAATAAATCATGAGACAATTAAAAACCAAATTCAGTAATTACTAATCAGTAATTCAGGTTCTTCACCTGCTCAAATAAACATGTTTGTTATTTTATGAGTGCGCCTTTGTTCAGCCAATGGTCAGGACAAATATATAAAAAAAGTCTTAAAAACCACAATTAAAATTAGAATAAATTCTGAATTAAATAATTAAATAAACTCGCATCTTTGGGAAATAATTTTATCTACGATTGTTACGAAATATAAACATCGTATCTCTGTTTAGTGGCGTAGAAAGTGATTCTTTACGTACTTGTATTCATTGCGCATGCGCGTCTCACAATTCTGAAGAATTCCTCTTTAGAATTTCCGCCCTAGGGCGATAAAAAAGAGGAATTATTCACCTTTACGCACGATTAGCGATTTGTTTACATTTAACCAAAATTAATTTGATGTTTGTTTACTCGCATGCAAAATGCTACTTTCCGACTCGACACGTAATGTACTATTAATTTAGTTCTAACAAATACAGGGGTTTCCACTTCATGTGGATCAAACGGCTATAACTTTTACACTCTATAAAAAATTAAGAAAAGACAAGTTTCAGGTAAAAGTTCTAGCACTTTAGGCTTAGTTTAATGAAAGAAAAAGAAAAATTCACCCTTTAAAGAGTCAATATGGTCCTTCGACGAACGAGGATCTTCTAAAAAGTTAACTAAAAAGCATGAAAAAAAGTATTAAATTCTGTTTAACTTTTATAGTTTAAACAGAAATAACCTTCCAAATTTGACTACTTCACTATGCGGTTTTAATAAGAAAAAGTAATGTAACATTAAGTTATTTTATTTTAATTTGTTTAAACGTTATTACTTGCTAATTAAGGTATTTTAGAAACACAAATAATTTGGATATTCTAAATTCCTGTCTCAGAGATTTTTTAGACAAAATATGTTTAATTTTCCACTTTTTACTTTTCCTCACTCCCTACAGTAAAAGTATTGTTTTTAACCAATTTTTATACATTGGACAACAATTTTTACTATTTTTTCATTTTATTATCTCTATTTTTCATTTTTGTGAGGTTCCACAGGCAATTGAACCCTGTAAATTTGATACTCATAATAGTAATAACCACTAGCCAGTAAAGAAGCTAGTTGAATTCAAAACTTTAGCTAAATAGTATAATGTAAAGAGACCTGCAAATAGTAGTATTCTCATTGACCTTTGCCCCGACACCAGTTTACTTATTCATATAATTACTGCTTACAACATTTGTTTTCTTTGTAATATTATTGCCTGTATAAGTATGAAACACAAAAGGGCTAGTTACTGGTTTTATTTTTTATTTCACTCAAAGCTATCGCTCAGGGAGCCTGACCTTCATCAGATCTACAATGATAAGATCGAGCGAAGATCAATCTAAAGTTAAAATGGTTGATTTAGCAACTGATTTTGGTTACTGATACCATGCTTGTATATATCTTGAAGAAGGAAACACATTTCGTTCAAAACGTCGGTAAATCCCCGATTTCTATGATGACTTTCGACTGATTTTAGCTATGCTCAATTTGTTATATTTCATTCTCATCTGATATCTACATAGTTAAAATAAACTCTATCATTTAAGAGTTTAATTAAATTATTTGATAAATGGTGGTATCCATTTCAAAGGTATAATGGCTTTTGTATCCACAGAAAAAAAGGTATGTCAACCTTCAAATGTATTATTTACATTTATGTTAAAAATGTCTGTTATAAATGATAATTTATTTTAAAACTTAGTTAAGTAAGCAAACTACTAAAAATTTTAAAACTATACTGGGTATAGATAAAATGCAATGCTTATTTGTTAAAAAGAAATTAATCCTAATTAGAACATAATCTTCACCCGCAATATAATCCCAAGAACATTATGAACGTAATACTAACAAATTGTAAAATCACAATTTGAATAAAAAACAAATAATACCAATAAAACATCAAATTTCCGTCAAATCATGTAATATGCTAAGTTAGAAATCTATATATATAAAATCCAAATACCACTCACTCACTGACACATCACGATATCTCTGAAACCACTGGACCTAAGACCATGAAATTTTGTAGGTGTATTCCTCTTTGGTGAGAAGAGTATGAATAAAAGCTTGTATTTATAAAATATTTATTTTTATAATCAACTTATTAATAATTATTCCACGCGGATTTGTTTTCAAATGGTTCAAATTGACAAGATTTATTAGTTGCAGTGGAGCTTGAACCTAAGGGAACATGTTCCAACTTCAAGTTATATACCTATACTTTAAAGTTACTAACATTATGTTATAAGCAAGCTTAAATTAGGGAAACCGAAATCAGTTCAACTTACCAAGAATTTTGAGATAATAATGATCTTTTAAATGTCTACTAAAAGTATTCACATGAAACGTAGGATTTTAACCTTATAGAATAGAGGATAACATCTGCTGTGCGACAAAATGTNAAAATATATATATATATAATAGTAGCGAATTAACAAGCTAAACATGTTTTGAATAAATTTGTAAAAGAGGATAGAAAACCATTTTTTATAGTTTTAAGGCATCAAGTTTTTCCCGGTTTAAAGTTTGTTAAAAAAAAGTTAACACGATCGGAATATCTTTACCTATATTCCATCGATAATATTCCTACTAAGCACTTCTTTAAAAAGCAGTTTCGTGTTTTTTTCAAATAACATTTAGGTTACTTGAACTACAGCGGGGAAAACTTTTTTTTTAAAAAAAAAGGGTTTTGATGGAGTTGCGTCATGCATTAATTATTAACTTGATAGGGAAGGAAGCTGTAGGACGTTATTTGAAGGTTTACGACAACTTGCGAGGATGATATAGCTTTTATGTCTTTGGAAGTCACTAACAGAGAACCCCGGTAATGACTCAGTGCCTAACTTCCAGTCTCAACTTCATGCCTACTTAGGTACTTTAGCTCTAACTTGCAAAGTTGAAAGCACTCTACTTACTTAATTCTACCACCTTATAGAAATGGCATATAATGAGAGAGAGAAAGCAACTTAATAATTTGGAGCTGTGCTTGATAATAGCATTTGTCAATGGTACGCCGAGCCGACGGAAACTTTTGAAACGACGAAGATTCTACCCGTGCCTTCGTTTTCGCTTTTAGTAACTTAATTTTCCAACCACGTAATTGGATGTTTTTTCTTATAGATCTAATACTTTAAGATCTATAGGTTTCATTAAAGCTTAAAACGGCAGTAATAAGTATGGGGTTATAAGCAATAAAATAAATTATGGTTTGCTATAACTTATAACTTTATTTTTTAGTTCATTTTGAATTAATTATGAATACATTGCGTACAACATTTGGATGTTAACATTTTATTAGCTTGCTTTCTAGTTTGTATATTTGTCCAGTACAAATCTTGCAATCGATTTTTAATTAACTTCCCGAGTAGCTAGACATTTGAAACTTATAGAATAGCTCAGAACACGATGATAATGCATTATTTTAAAACTTTTAGCCATCTTTCAGCAAAATTTAATTCGTTTTCAGCAAATTTTGCTGTATGGAAAGTAAGTTCCGAAAAAATCCTCAAGTTATTTTATTAGTTTTGACATGTCCCATTTTCTTCATTTTGACGGGTTTCAAATTTGTGATTTTTTATTAGAAGGTAAATATTGAATGACATCGAAAAAGGAAAAGTAAACAAAGGAATAAATTAATTGACGTGTGACAACCAGGTTTGTTTACAATTATCGTCGTTTACGGTATCTGTTTAATTTTTCTGCATCTGTTCTTCTTTACTTGTACACATTTTTCTTCTCTTACNCTTAACACAATATATAATATAACAATGACAATTATATTATCAACATTACATATGTTTCAAGAGGACATTTAAAAACGTAGAATATAAAAAGTTCTTTTTATCTTGTAATTATTTGAATTTAACTTCTTATAAGAAACAAATTACAATAAAACATTTAAATCATTCTATTCATTATTAAATAAAATTTTCTAATTTCTTAAATTGACCAATTTCATAATATCTGAATCAAAACCTCGAAAGCAAAAGTATTTTAAATAAAAAGTACCGATAAAATAAAAATAATTAAAACCAATGAGAAAAATAAACAGGAAATAAGCAAGTTTCACAATAAAAATCAAACAATATCAACTTCAAGTTGTTTTTTTATTTCAAGTGAAATAAATTGTTTTCCATTGTCAATAGAAATCCTACAAAGAGTGGCAACTAGTCACAACGGCCTCTACCACAGCTATTCGCTAGAAAAAGGCACCTAAGTAGTGCTTTCAACGCCAAAATATCCCTCTTACCATAGATCACAAAATCACAGTGCGTACAGCCAAGGAATACAGAGTCCGTCCCCTGACTCTGGAAAAATTTCCAAAATACATGTATCTCCAGCTCAAAAATGTCTTAAAGAGTTTTAATGAGGGATAATAATATAATGCAAGAAAAAATAATATTTCTAATTTAGTCTTTAATTTATAAAATAACATGAGAAAAGGAAAAATGGACAATTATAGCACATTCGTACTTATAAAATAAAGATAGAAAGTTATGTGGGGAAAAGGGACATAATTAATCATTAAAATAAAGACATAAAGAAATAGAATAACAACAATAATAATAATAAGTCTATATATTTATTAAATCTGTAATTGTATTTAATTAAATAATCCAAGTCTGGATAAATAACTAAGCCGTCAAAGTGATATGAATAATAAATAGAGTGTAAATTAGTGTGGCACATAGCTTCCTCGCATCCTCTCACTTAATTTATTGATTTTAAGCTTTAAGAACCCATTATTATCTCATTTATTTAATTCTCCCATTCCCTTTTTAAATCTGCAAGAATTATTTCTTCCTTTACTCGAATAAAAATATCAATTTAGCAATATTGATTGTGCGATCGCGGTTGAAATTAATCTGGGGCTATCTGCGGGCTACGTTCGGCAAACCATCTAAGTTACTTAAAATCAGATGAGAACCTTTGAAGATGTGTAAATGAATGTATGACTGTGCGCATGAGGAAGGGAAAAAAATAAGAACAGAAGGTTGAAAGTTAATATGGAATTTGGACTAACTATCTATTATTGGTCCAATAACCATGACCTAGCATCCAACTATCAAAAGTCTGACGAATAGATTTTAAATGACGTATGCTGGTTTGCAAAAATAGAACGACACAGGACAGACAGATTCCAAAAAATGTTCCCTGATATCTAAAACGGATTTTTGTCACGGAAAAACATTAAATTTTCGTTCTTCAGATCGATTTTAGGTACTTCTTTAGATGGTTACTCCCCT
>KZ651595.1:27301-40045 GCA_001010745.2 Gerris buenoi | reverse complement strand
TAGGACCTATTCTAATGGGGTAGTGCAGGGGGGGTAAATTTTGGGTTTGTTTGAATTTTTTGGGGGGTAAAATGGCCGCCATTTTGAAAATGCGATACATATTTGTAATCTACATTTCAATACCTTTGAAATGATACCCAACTTGAAAATTACAAAAAATGTAAAATATTGCGCGGTGATCGCAATTGATCGCAGATCGCAGAAATTTGGAGTGTTAAAGTTCGCAATAGGTTTTCTGTTTTTGGGCAAAAAAGTTTAACTTATATACCAAATTTCAAGTCAATAGCGTCAGTAGGTTGGGAGATATACTCCAAGTTGCGACGGACGGACGGACGAACTACCAAAAGCATAAGGGTTTCTAGGACGACCTCGAAACCCTAAAAATCAGTCCGTTACAACTCATTCAAACTTTCTCGTATTCAAGTTCATAATTGCTTAGCCCAGTGTTTTTTATATTTATTTGTTTTCGTGTTTTTGTAGGTACATTTAGTTATTATTGAACATTTGATCAAAATCATAAAATAAATTCTCCTCGGCGGGGAATCGAACCCAGCCTATCACTTTCTGCGTTTAAATTAATTTACTCAGAAACTAGATTTTTCCAGGGAAAACGGATTGTATCGTTAGATTCGTATTTAAATGGACTAAATTTTATAATTTTTTAATTAGAATCGGCGGAACCAAATTTTTTCACGGGGTTGGATTTTTCTGAACATTTATGCCAAATTTAATCAAATTTGGCCCTGTAGTTTAAGGTCTGGACAGACCATTTGTGAAAGCCACTTCTTTAAACTCAGGGGACCTCAAAAAGTGTAAATAGGTACATGAAAATCTGAAAATCAAATTTTCGCGCCATCACAATACTTCCTCTTTCTCTTTACGTGAGAAACTAAAAAAATAGGTCAAAACCACAAACTAGACGTTACGCTTCCACTACTGGAAGCATACTCAGGAGTGTGGTGCATCGTGATGTTGACNTTTATTTATAATCTATTAATGTTGTCGTTCCTCTATTACTATACTTTATTTATTACTATTATTGTGCTATACAAATACTTTATTTTAATACTTTATTATTGCAATTATTTTTCATTAAACCTATTTATTTATTTACTCATATTCATATTGAACTTCAATGTTATCTAGGTAAGATCAGTATCACTCGCTGAATCAAAAAGAACCGTTGTAGAAGAACTCGAAGAAATAATTGAAAAGAACAAAGATCAACTTCTAGATGAAGTGGAAACGATCAGACACCAATTCCTTGACAATGTGAATAAAGCAACTTTTAAACAAATCAAAAAGATATTTAAAAATAAATTCAAAAACTGTCTTAGAATCAATGACCACGAACTAGAAAAACTACACCCGTCGTTCAATGACATCGTAAGTGGTTGTCACAACGAAAGATTTGAAAACAGAGCTGAAGATTTCGATATGAAACTGCGTTCGCTTACATCGGAAATTGAAGCTAAAACAGAAGACTTATTATCGAATGCGTTGAAGATTTGCGTTAGCGAAAGAGCGCCTGTTTACGCGCTCTGTTCTGAAAATAAATCATCAGTTGTTGAATTCACTTTCAAGCCATTGTCGGATAAATTAGCAGAACTAAAAACGTATGCTGTCTCGTCAGACGTGACGGAGGCAGCTGAAGGCTTCATGAAAGCTTGCTTAACTCCTCAAGCCATGGAAGACCGAGAGTGGAGTGAAGAAGAAACAGCAATTCTTTATAAAATTTGTTCTTGAACCTAGAACTTAACTATAAAACCCACGTAAATATTTCTGTAAATGTGTTTTTTTTTTTAAAAAATATATTTTTTTTCTGTTTAAAAAAAGAGACTAGATTAATTTCTGGTTTATTGACGTAAACTATAATTTGTTTGATCATGCAAAAAGAAAAAAGCCCGAAGACCAATTTACACTGCCACGTCCACGGAAATTTGAGAATAATACAATGTGTTGAAAATTAAAATAAGAAAAGTTCCTTTAGTTGAATGCACGGCTACAGTATTGCCCCAATAAAAATCAGTCCGTTACAACTCATTCAAACTTTCTCGTATTCAAGTTCATAATTGCTTAGCCCAGTGTTTTTTATTTATTTGTTTTCGTGTTTTTGTAGGTACATTTAGTTATTATTGAACATTTGATCAAAATCATAAAATAAATTCTCCTCGGCGGGGAATCGAACCCAGCCTCTCACTTTCTGCGTTTAAATTAATTTACTCAGAAACTAGATTTTTCCAGGGAAAACGGATTGTATCGTTAGATTCGTATTTAAATGGACTAAATTTTATAATTTTTTAATTAGAATCGGCGGAACCAAATTTTTTCACGGGGTTGGATTTTTCTGAACATTTATGCCAAATTTAATCAAATTTGGCCCTGTAGTTTAAGGTCTGGACAGACCATTTGTGAAAGCCACTTCTTTAAACTCAGGGGACCTCAAAAAGTGTAAATAGGTACATGAAAATCTGAAAATCAAATTTTCGCGCCATCACAATACTTCCTCTTTCTCTTTACGTGAGAAACTAAAAAAATAGGTCAAAACCACAAACTAGACGTTACGCTTCCACTACTGGAAGCATACTCAGGAGTGTGGTGCATCGTGATGTTGACTCAGCAGATTTTACAGGAGAACCATGTTATTGATTAATAATCAATCCTCTTATTTTGAGGATCACGCTAATAAAGTGGTGACATGATCGTGATCGTGAGTTCAAGGCACANGTGGTGGTGAATGACTTGAGACCAAGTTTAGTGGAGTGTCTACTTGTCTTCACCCGGTCTAATCCTTTTGTGAAGATATCCGCTGTCATATCGTTGGTTGAGATATACTTCACCTCAATATTTTTCTCCTCCACTAAATTTCGCACATGGTGGTACTTCACATCAATGTGCTTGGTCCTTTTGTGATAGACGGGGTTTTTGGCCAGCTGTTGAGCTCCCATGTTATCACTGTAGATCACAGTCGGGCCACCAACAAACTGGTCCAGTCCTAGTTGGAATAGGATTCTACGAAGACTGAGAGCTTCATTCGATGCATTGGTTAACGCCATGTATTCCGCTTCAGTACTCGATAGAGCGACAGTTGTTTGTCTTTTCGACTCCCACGAAATAGCGGCTCCGGCTAGAAGAAAACAGTAACCAGTTCGAGATTTTCTAGTATCTTCATCACCGGCCCAGTCGGCATCTACAAAACCTGTTAGGACTTTTTCTGTTTTAGAAAATACTAACTGATAATTGCGTGTTCCGCTTAAGTACCTCAAAAGTCTTTTAGCCGCGTTAAAATGTTGAAGCCTTGGGTCAGTCGAGAATTAGGCCAGTCAATTTACACTGAACACAATATCGGGACGTGTAGCCACGGCTAAATACATTAACGAACCGATGAGACTTTGGTATTCTTCTTTGTTACTTCGTTGTTGTAGTTCCGTCTCTTGAGGTTCTCGTGTTAATTTGATGTTAGGTTCAATGGACTAAAATCAGTTAAATGTAGTTGCTGAATGTCTGTGATTATACTTACACAGACAACCAACAACTAAATAATACCGACACAGACATCCAGCAACTATATTTAACGGATTTTAGTCCATACGACGAACAATCAAACATAACTGAGAACCCTGATTATTTTGGAAAACTCAATGCTTCTGTAGATCATTGTTTTCTTGGCACAGCTTATTTAAGGCGCCTTCGACACTTGAGGATGGTGCCCAATAGATGTCTGCAATGAAAGACTAGTGGCCAGGTGAGGTTTCTCCCAAAGACCTGGCACACCTCCTTATCAAAACGGTGATCTTGAAGAGGAAGACTACACGGATCAACCACAAGTTTTTTTTCAAGGACAAGAAACAAGGGTCAAGGTGCAAAAAACAAAAAGTTTGCCGCCTAAATATGGAATGCTGGAATGTCGCAATGTCTTCTGTTCGAAAAGAACCACAACACATGGATGTGAAATACCATCATATGCGAAATGATGGTATTTCGATGTGAAGAATATCTCAACCAAAGATATGACTGCTGATATCTTCACGAAGGGTCAGATCGGGTGAAGACAACTAAACCCTCCACCGAACTTGGCCTCAAGTCATTCACTACCACATAATGCCATGTGAGGGGGTGTGTTGGATTCCACCTGGCAATCTGACACATGACTTGATGTCATGAATATTTTTTATTTATTCATTCTTGTTTTGAATCTTGTTAAAAGTATTGTTTAAATGTTTCCTTTATAATATCCAAGTTATTATCAAATATACTATAGAGAACTCAACCTTCTACTACTGCCTTTTACTCTGCTAACATATACTTTGGGACAAAGGAATCTCACACTTTTGTGTACATAATTTCAAAATACATAAGGTGGGTAACAATGCAAAAAGAGTGCCTTCATTTCAACTAAAGTTCCTTGAATTGAATTAATCTTATATAAATTATCGTTATTATTCTTGATTAAATTTAACCTTAAAAAAAGAAAGTTGGAATTAGCGTTTCTTCGATTTCCGGTTGAACAATAAATCCCAAATAATTATACTTTACTTTTGCGGGTAACTATGTAACTTAGTTGATTTATTTGATTAAATTCGGTGTATCAAGAGGAAATGTTGGCTCACTCCAAGTTCCAATTATAGTATAATTTGGCTAATGGCCCACGTTTAAACTCTATCTGATTGGAAAATTGGCCTATGTCAATGTTGGATTTACCTAGTTATGTAGGTTAATGTTACGCCTTATAAATCAATTATAATTTTGGTGCATGCTTAGAGGTACCTATGATTTTAATAAAGAAATATTAATATAGATATAAATCCTAACTGAATTAAATGTATTAACTGAATTATGACATATCTATATTATGATACATGCATTTATGACACAAATTTCAATATTTTTAGTAAGAAACAGACACACAGGAGGGTTTCTCTAGACTCTAGATGATCTTACACTCTAAAAAATATCAGAGTAATGTTGATAAATTAAAAGTTCAAATTGGCGCACACATCGAACACTACATACTATCAATATTCTGTTAAGGTACGATGGGGTATGTCACATCATTCACATGATTGTTCCAGTTAGCGTGAACAGATTAAAATTGTATCACTCGATGATAAGCTAAACTAACTATTTGCCATACAAACAGCATTTCGCAAAATTTAAAGTTCACATACGATTGAAATTTATATAGGCTATCTGCAGCCTACTTTCGACAAACAACCCAAATTTCATAAAAATCAGATAGGTTCATTGGAAGATATAGGTGTATATAAATGTATGATTGTGCACGTGTGAAAGGGTGAACAATGGACGCAGATAGTTTAAACTTATATATATTACATAACTTATATATGGGACCATATATAACTTATATATGGGACCTACAACGGGCTAATTATTATTCATTAATAGCAAAAATTGAGCGGCAGACCGATTGACAGACACGAAACTAAAAATTTTTCTGAATCGGATTTCTGTTTTGGATTTTTTTTAAGCTGTAGGTATATAAATAATTTGTTGTAATAAATATATGTTTGTGTGGATATAGAAGAGAAACAAATGAGCGCAACTTAAGGTTGAAACTTATATAAGACAACAATGGGCTAATCTACCATCTACCAATTTCATTAAAATCGGACTTAAGTTTTTAAGATATGATGACGCAAAAATAGAGCGATAGAAAGACCGACATGAAACTAAAAATGTTCCCTGATGTCTGAAATGGATTTCATTCTTGGAATTTTTGAAATCGGAGACCCTAAACATGTTTCGTTCTTCAGAAGCATGTAGCTTCCGTTACCTTCAGTAAATTCGGAAGCAAAATAATTATAGAGTATTGCCTCAGATACATTACTCAGCAGGAAAATATACGAAATAAATATGTTATAATTTATAATTATCTATATAATAAATAGGTAAAATTCGGAAATCACTTTTATAGTGGGCAATGCCTTGGAGAATGGTCCATTAATAGGCTTGAAACATCAGGATTTACAAAATCCCTGATCTGGTCTCTTTNATTTGTAGTGTATATGCAACTCCTTGCAGAATGATTGATAGGTTTGAAAAATCAGGATTTACAATATCCCTGATCTGGTCTCCTTATAAAGATCTTGATTTAACATTATTGAACACCGCAAGTGGTAACTTTTAGTTGCATATACACTACAAATTATTGATGATACTTCTTAATAATTTACTAAGAAGTTTCTTGTTATAATACATCAATCAATTGTTAATTTGACGGAGTAAACAAGGGGTAACGAAATCTAAACTAAAATTATGTTTAAGAGCTTTGAGGTAAAGGTAACATGCAAGAGCTTGTTTTCGATGCTGTCAGTCTTGTACCGTGTACTTTTGAAACTTAAACAGATAATTAAATAGGCTATCTGCAGCCTACTTTCGACAAACAACAAAAATTTCATAAAAATCAGATGATTACTTTTAAAGATATGGCTGTAAATAAATGTATGTTTGTGCGCATGTGNAGAGCTTATTCAGTATTTATTACAATTTCTATAGGACATTTTTTTAAATACAATACTGTTGTTCCTAAGTAGGACCATGTCTAAATCGCTGATGGCTTGTTTCAGAATATGGCGAATTTCTTCACTGTAAAGGGAAGAAATTCAGCGACTTCGATGAGATCCGTCGTGAAATAGAGGCTGAAACTGACAGAATTACTGGCTCCAATAAAGGAATATCCAACATTCCAATCAACCTTAGAGTCTATTCTCCTAATGGTAATATTTTGATGCTTAATATTTAGTCATATATTCATATTATAAGTCTAAGGACTAAGGTGTATGTTTTTAAATGAGTATATTAGGTAGAAGAGGTTTAAATAACATATGTTTTTTATCAAACCTTAGTAAGTTGTAAATATATTTCAACAAAATGTCAGTAAGGAGTATTAAACCTTGATGAAAAGGAGGGAGTACAATATGTAAAGAGGTAGATCAATGTGCCTCTAAATTAAAATAAAACAAAATGTTTTCTCAATTTGTAAAAGATAAATTATTTTTAATTTCTTGATATAATCTCAAGAAAATTTTTATGAAAGATCCTAATGTTTTACTATAAAATTTCCTATGTCATTTTTATTAATTGTCAACTAAAGGATTTTTTAAGTAGGGAATTTTCAAACAAAATTAAGCTATTGCAGTGGCTTCAAAATTTTTGTAATAAGAATTTTTTAAAATTTCTTCCATGAAAATCCCTTTCAGACTTTCCTGAATCGATTCCTAAAATTTAACACTTTTTTATGTATATATGTGTTACTCCATAAGATATCTCCTCTTAGGATGCACTTAAAAATTTCAAACAAATTTTAAAATGTCAATAATATCAAAAGAAAGGATCGAGTTCGAGGGGTCAAATTTTGACCATTTAGGGTCAAAAATAGCATAAAAACATGGGTTTTTTCCATTTTACCTCCCTTTCAAATGAAAAAATAATAAAATTGTACATAAAAACAATTACTGAACTCTTAAAGTGCATCTTGAAGGGTAAATACTATTTTGACTTTTGTACCCCGTACCCGTGTGTACCAAAATATTTTTTTTTTCACCCATCCAAATTCTAAAGCAAAATTTTCCTATATTATCATAAGCCAATAATACGCAGATTTCTTTGAAAATTCGCTCATTGTCATGGTGCACGACTGGACTTTTTTTCTATAAATAATGGAATTTATGCAAATATATATTTTCTTTATAAGAAATTAATTATTAAGACAATGCATTAAGTATATATAGGAATGATTAGTGCCTTTACATTCCTAAAATTAATCATGCAGCGGCAGCATGCATATTATTGGCCCATAAGAGTTATCACCTTTTTTTGATATACGCTATACGTGAACATTTAAGTATGTTGAACTAAGAACTAAGAACTCATGCAATTCTGACATAAAATGTAATCGCTTGCATTTCTCATTTCATAAATGTTTTTATTATAGTTTCGACGGATATATTTATAACATGAAAAGGCGTTGCAATGAGAATAAACATCTGGAGAGGTGACATTTCTAGAGACTTTCAACTGGAATAAGAGAGTGATTTTATAAAATTCACAGAAATGTATTCAGTCACTTTTAATGGTTGATGATTTGAAAAGAATTTAATATGCATCATGACGAAGAGGAAAAATAAATATAAATAATGTCGCAGTTTAGAAAACACGTCATTAGAATGAATGAAATCGGAAAATTTAAGTTTTCTTTTCACACGTATTAAATGGAAATATAAAAGCCATTTCCTGGATTTAAAGCAAATATCGGAGGTGGAAACATATTACGTGAAGGTTAAACGTATTAGTAAATGTTGTTTGTAGAGCTGAAGCCATAAGCTAGCTGTGAGAAGTCAACCCAGACACGGCTATCACTGTACCTGAAGATCAAAAGCAATAAGAGCAAGCCGACAGTAATCCTGACCCTACTCACACAATACCAAAGGGATTTAAACTTACAGTTGAGGATAATTTACATTCCAATTAAGGTCGGCAGATCGTGAGGACGGGGTTGAGGAGCAAGATATCGGACGAAACATATTCTTCCGAACGACTCGGACAGGGATATCCAAGACAATCCTCGGATACGTTAAGGGAGTATTTCAAATGTCCTGACGTGTGACGCGAGGCGATCCCTCATCTCCAAATATCCACACCAGGACTGGCACGGCTGTCCCGGCCTTCCAGTCTCTTCGACGCGGCCGTCTACATTATAAATGATATCCATTACCGACTTGACCGTTGACCCTCTTCGTCCGACGCTCCAAACCTTCCCTTAGCTAATTGAAACTGTTTAGAATAATTGAAATAGTCAATTTATTCGATTTTAAAACGGCTTTTCTTGCGAGAGACTACCCGGAGATACGTGCGGTGTACGGTGTGTGCGATCCGCATGTTTAATTCAACGGTTTATTTTTATAGAAAATTCTTATAAATATTTCATGGTTGAAAAATGTTGTGGTAGGGAGGTCTTCCTTTGACTCTCCCCTCTCTTCTACTGCCAAACAGGATAAGCTTGAGGAATGGGAAATAATGTGGAAGAACGAAGAACGGGAGACCAAAAACACAAAACAAGATAGAGCAAGGCACAGCCAGTATTATATTCTACCTTTGATCTACGGTAATGCACTGCTGGGACATTACACTGTCACAGCATACTCAGAAATATGTACTACCATCCATAAGTATATAGTATATGCAACATCCTCTTCAACATTTCTATATACTTTATTTTAAATATACTCAGTCCTTTTAGCAGTAACGCGGCATTAAAACGAATACATAATCTTCTTCACTTGCCCGTGATGAAACGATTAAATGTAAAACAAATATGAATGACTCTATTTAATTTTTATTAAATATATTCATTTCTTTAATCAAATCTTAAGAGTTACACATAAATACCAGATTCTATACTTAATTTGTTACTTATCACCATAAATTATACGCATTAGATGATGAAATCAATAAAAATACTCTATTATTTATACTGTTAAATATTGTAAATTTCATATAAAATATTAAAGATACAAACAATAAGATTAACGACTTTAAAAAACCAACTTAATAAACTTAATGTAAATTCAAGAATAATTATTTTAGGATGTAACAGGACTCGCCACATAGTGTTTGAATAAATGATGCCTAAGCCAGGAGAATACTAAATTATTACAACTAAAGTCTGAAGGGTACTAAGTAATGTATTTTAAATACTTGGTGGCATAGAGAATATAGTGGATTTGAAAGATGCAATTTATTAATTCGATTTCTTGTTTTAAGGTAAGCATGCACGGTAATTTATGTGTTTGGAAGGTACGTGACGACTAACCGTAGGGCAACCAAACGTAGTCTGTGAGCCTGGAGTTCGCTTATTAATAAAAGCTTGAGATTATTGCAAACTTGGGGGAAGCGGTTTAACTATGGGATCGACAAACTTGGCTTCGCGTCTACCTTGCTCAAACCCAACTGGAAACGGTGTAAGTTCCGACTAATTCGCTAATTAAATATTTAAGATGTCACTGAAACATCTCTGAAATTTCTCGAGGAAAGTTTAAGTGGAAGCAGGGTGGGGTCTGGAGAGGCGGTTATTTGACGGCGGCAGAGGAATCGGGAGGTGATGCCTGTCAAGATATCGGAGAAAGATAAGAGGTGGCGGTTAGAATGAGATTCTAAAGCTCCCAATTTCTTCAGACCACAAAAACCGCAAACAGATGTGTTTCCAACAGACGAGTTTAAAGCGAGTTGATAAACTCTCCGTGTTAAACTCAACATAGTTTATATTTAATCTGGGATTTAGATTAAATTTTCTCGGTACTTATATGCACAATCACTTAATCTAAATTGCTAGCACGCGTGAAACAAGAGATAAACGATTTTCGGATTCATAAATACTCGTTTCCCTAGCTAATCTGCTTACAGCTCAGTGCTGAAATTAATTAACACTGCACTAAATGAAAGATTTAGTAATTTTAATATCTTCGCATTAACTATTCTGTCTCGAGCATTGGAGTAATGATAATAACAGTGAATGAATTGATATTACGTGTCATTTACTAAATATATAGTCGGTAATTATGACACAGTAACCGAATTCAATAAAAAGCCTGCTACACTTTTACCTTTTATTTTAAAGATTTCTTAGATCAGAAGAAAATTCTTCAGTTAATATAGGTATTAAATTAAGTATAATAAACTATTTTGCCAGGATTCCACATATCCCTAACAATAAATTTATTAAATTTTAATTTAAATATTCGTTCACATACATACATACAAACATACATACAAACATTGCAAGTTAAATAAAATCTTGTAAAAATCAATACGATAATTACCAAAGGAAGTAGTAAGTAATGAGTTATATTAATAATAATATTTTCAATAATTTCAAAGTGTATACAATTCATAAAATCAAAATATAATTTTAATATAAGATGGTTAAATATGTATAAAATAAATTATACTAATGAAAGTAATATCAATTAACAATTTATTTATTAAATATTTATTAGTTAAAATAAAAAAATATTGTTAAAATCAAATGAAGAAAGTAAATAGATGATAATGCAAATATCTAACAATTATGTACTATGTAATTGTTTTAATTTAGATAATGTATGAATTTAATTATACCAAAAGCTAATGTCAGAAAAGTAAAATGTCAATTTATATAATAGCCTTTTATTCTAAAATTTATAATAATGAATTATAATTATTTACTGTGCAATCCTTTTTGATCACATAAAGCAGATATGGGATCGATTAACCAACGTACCGAGAGGAAAAACTGAAGAAGAAAAGTAAACAAGCGGGAAATATAGTATAGGGGGAGAATAAGTATGGACGGACTAGCTGCGTCGACTCAACGCAATCGTGCCTAAAATGAAAATTTTGATAATTTAATTTGTGATGAGGTTTCGAGAGGGGCAAACGGAAAACCCTGACAGTGATTTTGAACAAATGATACACGGTAAGGTTCGGTGGCCATTGTTTGATTTCAATTAAACCACCCTGCTGGTAAATAAAAATAACAAAAATGCCCCAGCAGGACCCAAAACTACCTTCCTAAATAAAATGAAAATCATATATACAAATAGTATTATTTGTGCTTGGAACAGTAGGGCTTACTAGTGAAGTGTATAATTTGAAAAGCGTGGCTTATTCCCTCTTTTTTTAGTCTCTTGCTATTGCTATAGGGAAAAAGGTGAAAAGTTGGCAAGGTGCCCCTACCTTAGTAAGAGGGTTATTGTGATGTGTCTGCAGTTCTCCCTCCCTTCTCAACTACTGAGTTCCAATATTACCCCCTCGGTTGTCTTTGGAAGGCGTGTCTTTACGTGTTTCACAAGCTAAAATCTTCTGTTCTTTCCCTTCCCAACAGTGATAAGATTGTAGCTTGAGAGAGAAAATAAGGCGCTAAATATTTTAACCATTTTAAGGTTTTAAAAGTCTACAAAGTCTGTTGAGAGCGTGCTCTGCGTAATGATTACATAAAGGGTGAGCTATTGACTTTTTTTCTTCACAAAACATTTTTCGGAGGAATACAAATTACATAAAAATGCATTATTAGGGTCTGCTTTAGAAGATTCTTATTTTATCTACTCTGTGAGGAAAAATATCTGGGATAAGTTAAAAATATTACATAAAATATACTTCCAATAAAGTGCTATTTCGCTATCTATCTATATTATTAAAAAAGTTTTGTAAATAAACAATTTCAGAGAGAGAGTGATATATAACTGTTTGATAAGAGTGCGTTAGGAGATAAGGAGGGAGAAAGGTAAACAAACAAGTTCAGAGAGGGAGTGATATATAACTGTTTGATAAGAGCGCGATAGATATAAGTGGGAGGTTCTCCGGTGGAGAAAGGGGAGGTTCTCATAGTAAATTCCGCTCAAGAATGACACGGGGAACTGTCATTCCCGAGACAATAAACAAAAACACGGGCGATGTAATAAAGAAAGCGCATTGTTTGTTTACATGGCTTAATCAAAAAGTGACAGCTTTAAATATACAACAAATTAAAACTATTTTGATAAGTTATTAAATCTATAAAAAGATTAACAAATCAACAAACAAGCCTTTACTTTTATCGGTAGTAAATCATAAATGTTATCTTAATAATTATAACGTTTAGTATTGATAAAAGTCTCGGTCACTATTTAGATGAGTTATTATATCTATTTGAAGTCTATCAAAAATGTAATGTTAATAATTGGAACTTTAGTTTTGATAAAATTATCG
>KZ651594.1:372452-404565 GCA_001010745.2 Gerris buenoi | reverse complement strand
ATAATATGTATGAGACTCACGTATTATAAGTGAAACTTAAGTTCTAGAAACAGAATAAACATATGAAATAGCACAAGAAACCTTATTTAAGTAATGCATATTATATAAATCATTTATTAAATACGTATCATACATATATTTTTATAAACAAAAGTTTACAATGCCGCCACAGTAAGATAACTTCTCAAAGAAACATAATTTCAATTAATAAAATATTTGTATAAAATGTCAGCGAATAATGAAGAAAAATCATGAAAACAACATTATGTACCTACTTACTGCCCTACGTCTTCTTAATAAAAGAGCTGACTGCCGGAACCGGATGCTAATATAATATGTGCGGAACTTTTTATTTTGATTTTCTTTGTCAAAATAAATATATTAAAATAAATAAAATGTATTCTGTTGCCCCGCAAACAGATAGTTAAGTGGGCTCTTCAATGTAAACTAAATTTGGCTGTATTTCACGATTCTAATATTCCATATTTTACAAATAAGGGCTCATGGTTTAATAAATAGTTTTTTAATATTAGCACCATTTTATAATATCTTAGAGACATAAATAGAACGATGGAGCAGGAAATAAATCGTATTATTAAGAAATGTGATATTTTTACTAAGGCGAACTCAATTGTTGTTTAAGCCTAAATTGGGAGGACAAACGTGAATGAGGAGACGAGGATAAAAGTCATGCATTTCACCACTTTAGAATACTGGATGGAATCTCGATTACATCACAAAGCGCAATCAGACGCAGACGTGGCAAACAGTAATAACCACAGACTCTCTTCAATATACTTTATGATAAGATATATTAAACTTATCGAACAAATATATTAGTTATATAGCTCTTACAATGAAGTCAGCTTCCTATTATTGGTTATGTATCTGCATGAGAAATGCCTTAGTTGCAATAATTTTGCGTTGATAGGA
Organism: Gerris buenoi; assembly: GCA_001010745.2. Taxonomy (NCBI): domain Eukaryota; kingdom Metazoa; phylum Arthropoda; class Insecta; order Hemiptera; family Gerridae; genus Gerris; species Gerris buenoi. Next base: position 403,632 of record KZ651594.1, on the reverse strand, counting down.
TTACAATGGATTTAAAATAAAACTAAAAGCTGTTATCACCAAGTGAATAAAAGATTAGCTTTACTCGATTCTTACAAATAAATAATATATAATAACAAAGGAAACGATTACTTCAACCAATCCAACACTGAATCAATATGTATCTTAGATACATAAATGCAGACCAAATTTAACCACTCGAGCGCTAACCACAATGCGGGCGTAAGTTCTCTTAATTTTACTAAATTTAATAATAATTATCTCTAGCGCAACAACTTGTGGTCGGCTTGGGTCTGCCGAACGCCTAATTCAACTATGTAATGTTAGGTGGATTTCTTGCAATAAAAAGCAAAAGACAGACAAACGTGCATCGGCTTATTCTTGAAAAGTCCCAAAACTGATATTCAATACAGGCCAAATTTAACCACTTTGGTTAGTGGGCTTAAGTTCACTTAATTTGACTAAATTTAATAATAATTATCTATAGTAAACAACTTGTGGTCTTCTTGGGCCTGCCAAACGCCTAATTCAACTGTGTAGTGTTGAGTGTTGGATGGATTTCTTGCAGTAAAAAGCAAAAGGCAAACGTGTATTAGTTTTCTCTTTAATGTCCCAAAACTGATTAATACAGGCCAAATGTGACCACTTTGGTAAGTGTGGGCTTAAGATAACTTAATTTGACTAAATTTAATAATAATTATCTGTAGCGCAACAACTTGTGGTCGGCTTGGGTCTGCCAAACGCCTAATTCAATGTAGTGTTAAATGGGTTTCTTGCAATAACAAGCAATTATACACATTGTATTCTTCTAACTCGTGTTTATTATTATCACAGCTATAAATTATCCAAAATAGATTGTTTTGATAGTTTATAGGATGTTTAATAGGAACCGAATAGGAAAATAAAAGCTTGTAATGCGGCTCTTAACTTTTATTGCAGTGAACCATTGTCTAGCCCATACTAATGAACCAGTGAGGAACTACAAGCCATCCATATTAAATCAGTCACTTTCATTTGAAGCCGTATGTATGGAACCTTTCATTGCTTTCTAAATGGATCCGTCTGTACATAACTAATATGTCGACTTTAATATCTTTTAATATTGTCGTTGAAAGAAATTTCAGCAGTGATAAAATTAAATGAATAGTTTAATATGATTATTAGATGACGTTAAAACCAATCAAGCGATGTATAAAAACTAAATGATATAAAGATGCCGTACGGTCTATATCTATGGGTATTTTATATTTACTGATTTATTATTTTTAATAAATCACATTAATTCATGAGCTTTTAAGGTTATAATGCGAAAACATACAATGTTTCATAATGTGCACACTTTTTGATTTAAGTGGATTCTTTTTTGTTTTAATTTTTTTGGAGGTGTTCATACCTTTATTATTATCTATTATCACTCCGATTCATAAATGGTATTATAATTTAAACTCCATTTATTTGAGCATTTGTTGTTTTTATTTGCTGAGCTTCGTTTAAGGTTTAAGGGGGTATTAACTAAGTAAGTAACTGCTCTTGTACATTTCAATGGGCTTCTTCCTGGGCCCATTGAAATGTACAATGGGCGTTTTCCTAGGACGCGTCTGACACGTACTCTACAAGTACGAAAAAAGAACACATCGCAGAACTATCATCGCTCTGATAGTTAGTATAGCCGCCAACTCTTGCATGGCTTGGAGTGCTTTTGCTTATTTCTACTAGGTGCTACGGAGCGGGAAAATCCCACCACCAACGTTACCATGGAGACCAACGTTACCGGGTTACCATGGAGGACGTCCGGGTTACCATGGAGTAATCCGTCGTAAACGTGAACATGTTGAAAAAAACAGGGAGAACTATCCAGAGACGGTTCGTAACCTTCGCCCGATTTTCATGGAAACAACTGATGATAAAAAAAAATAGGTTGATCAAGAATTTGAAGAATCTGGGTCAATAGCAACCGTAAATTTATCCGGGCAAAATTGTTCAAAATATTACAGTTGTGCAAGACAGTTTCCACCTGAGTAACTGCCTGCCTAGAAAATGGAGGTAATCATTATGTGAGGTATCGTTTTAAATCGAATAAATTGAAATGTATAAAGAAATATATGAAACAATAATTGGGATTATTTTTGTGCAACTTTGACTGACTTATTAGCATTTTACCTGTGTTCATTTTTAGCTCAAATAATTTAAGCCAGAATTAATAATTTAAATGTATTTTTTTTATTTATGTAAATAATTAAATCAGATTAGTAATTTAGAGTAATTTCTATTTACCTCTGTTTTTACCTTTAATTACTTTAAAGCGTTATTCAAAATAAAGGGTTTTATTTTATTCTTCGCTTGATAATTACTGGTCAGAGCCTCGTGATGAATTTAATGAACCCTTTTACAGCGGAAAGTTTTTTTTTTTGTTATTATTGAAATAAATGTGTTTCTTTTATTTTTTTAATTAATTTGTTCCCTTTTTCTGTGAAGTTTAATTTAAATCTGTAAATCAAAGAGTTAATTCAATTGATAAATATTTGATTTTAGAACGAACTGTGTTGTTGTATTTTTTCTAATGCATAATATACAGTATATTATGTATAATGCATTTCCTTTGCAAATAATTTCTCTTCATCATTTTACCATGAATAATTTCAATATACATATTTATTGCCATATTATAATTAAATTAAATGCACCACACTTCACAAACGTTTATTTATATTTTGCTTTTTTTTTTTTTTAGCCAGTAATCAACAATGTGTAATAAATATTGGGGAAGACCCAAAAAGACGAGGACCTGAAGTTATTTAACTAGTACTTATTGAGGGTTCTAAAAATAAGGGCTGTCACTATCACTGCACAGGTTAAAAAGGGTGAAAGGTGAAGGGTGAATTCTGAATGCTTACTTTTTCCTACAAATTGTCCTTTACAATGAGTCTGATATCGTACAACCAAACGATCAGTTATGTTTGGTACTACATCAAGGCGTTTTTTCAATTGTTATAAAATAGTAATAGTATAGTAATCTAGTACTTTCTACTAGAACGGGTAGGACGAACCACTTTTTTCGAACCTTGCAATTAGGCCATCACTTAGGCCCTTTTTACGCCTCGTGGTGGAGAGTTCCAGCTACTTCACACATCATACATTTGTACACTGTACCGCCAAAGCGAGTATGGTGTGGTCATTAGTAAGCTACATAGGCGTGGGGGAAGAGTCCCCATAAAGGGTGTCCCTCGCCCTGCTCCGTCCTCGAACCATACAGATACAAATCACATCATCATGACACGGATCGGACCCACATCAAAGAGTGGGGAAAGAGTCCCCATAAAGGGTGTCCCTTGCCCTGCACCGACCACAATTCATTGATGTAATTCAGAGTATCATGGCACAGGATCGAACCCACGACCTCGAGTTGCCTTGACTTATTGATAGCTGAGCGAGCACCTTAAAACGCTCGTTCACCCTGGCTCCCCCTTTACTGTAATAAAATAAGTTATGGATATATGCGATGTTTAAAACAAGGGGAATTCGGAAACATTATATTCTGTAATATGAAAGCATTCTTACCTAAAAGTATCTATTATTCCCTATTATGTTGATATTCCCTCTTCAAAATTATTTGATTTTATTTCCAATTAACTTTCAGTTCTCGCTACGAGATCATGAAATTGTTTTTGAGTACGTTTGGTACTTGCTCGCAGGTAATTTAGAGTTGTTGGTGAAGTCTCACGAATTCTTCATGATAATTTCTCCGTAAATAGCAGTAGTGTATTTATGTGGTTTTTTTTTTTTTTGGAACTAATGATTAGACTGACTAAACTTGAACTGTTCCACAGTATTGTTTTCTCAGCAAATTTTAAATAAGGCACATTTCCTCATTGGGTATTTATTTTTTTCCCCAATTTGGCACAATCTATCTATAGTATGGTGCAAAACATACCCCCCACCTTAAACTCTGGTAAAAATATACACCTGAAGTCGAGATAATATACCCAAGTCGCTTATAAATATGCTATTTTAAAATTAAACCTTCAAGATGTGACTGTGACTAAGCCTGATGTTTACGTTATTGATAAGAATGCTGACTTTTTATGTAACTGCCAAGTTATCACAATTAGGTTTCATCAATAGTTAAGTCACCCAAACTCTACGGTTTACGCTTTTTCACTATTCTGTGACAGCTGACGTAACCTTCTTTTGAATTAATGTCACCCAAGTACACAACGAATAGAAGTAGATAAAAAATGGAATCGGGTAGTTTTACTAAAAGCCCTATGATATATGTATTTAATTATCAGCATCATTACATACAAATCACGCCTTAGGCCTAAACCTCTTAAAGTCTAGTCTTAACCAAGGTGGACGACATAAAGTATGAACCTAATAATGAGAGAAGTATCGGACTGAATTACATGGCACGTGATTTGTATGTAATGATGCTGATAATTAAATACATATATCCATAGGGCTTTTAGTAAAACTACCCGATTCCATTTTTTATCTACTTCTATTCGTTGTGTACTTGGGTGACATTAATCCAAAAGAAGGTTACGTCAGCTGTCACAGAATAGTGTAAAAGCGTAAACCGTAGAGTTTGGGTGACTTAACTATTGATGAAACCTAATTGTGATAACTTGGCAGTTACATAAAAAGTTAGCATTCTTATCATTAACGTAAACATCGGGCTTAGTCACATCTTGAAGATTTAATTTTAAAATAGCATATTTATAAGCGACTTGGGTATATTATCTCGACTTCAGGTGTATATTTTTACCAGGAGCCCTACTATGTCCAAAACGACACCTATAAATATATTAGCCGCTTATTAATCAATCTTATGTACTAACTAATAATTAAAAAGATAACAGTTTAAAAAATCCATAAATTACGTCAAGCATAAGTTTAACATGACCCTTATAATATATACAATCAAATGCCTAATTTAATTGCTATATAAAAACGTAGCTATATGTATATGCTAAAGGTAACGCGATGATAAACATTATAATTACAGGGCTTCGAGTTTATTTTGAAACTTTGTTTACTTACAGTCGAATCGTGCTATGATTAATACCTAGGTCCGTTCGAAGGTCTAAATCCTAACACTGAACCGTTCCATTAGTCCGTCCTTGCCTCAGGCCATTCACTTTGAACTCTTAACAATCTCGGTTTGACACTTCATCGATAAAAATCACCAGTAGCATATCTAGATCTTGCGGGGACCTAGGCGTTACAATATGGCGGGCCCTTCTAGGTTGGGGATTTCTCATTAAAAATGAAAATTATAAAAAAAAAAAATAAAAAAAATAATAATAATAATATGTATGAGACTCACGTATTATAAGTGAAACTTAAGTTCTAGAAACAGAATAAACATATGAAATAGCACAAGAAACCTTATTTAAGTAATGCATATTATATAAATCATTTATTAAATACGTATCATACATATATTTTTATAAACAAAAGTTTACAATGCCGCCACAGTAAGATAACTTCTCAAAGAAACATAATTTCAATTAATAAAATATTTGTATAAAATGTCAGCGAATAATGAAGAAAAATCATGAAAACAACATTATGTACCTACTTACTGCCCTACGTCTTCTTAATAAAAGAGCTGACTGCCGGAACCGGATGCTAATATAATATGTGCGGAACTTTTTATTTTGATTTTCTTTGTCAAAATAAATATATTAAAATAAATAAAATGTATTCTGTTGCCCCGCAAACAGATAGTTAAGTGGGCTCTTCAATGTAAACTAAATTTGGCTGTATTTCACGATTCTAATATTCCATATTTTACAAATAAGGGCTCATGGTTTAATAAATAGTTTTTTAATATTAGCACCATTTTATAATATCTTAGAGACATAAATAGAACGATGGAGCAGGAAATAAATCGTATTATTAAGAAATGTGATATTTTTACTAAGGCGAACTCAATTGTTGTTTAAGCCTAAATTGGGAGGACAAACGTGAATGAGGAGACGAGGATAAAAGTCATGCATTTCACCACTTTAGAATACTGGATGGAATCTCGATTACATCACAAAGCGCAATCAGACGCAGACGTGGCAAACAGTAATAACCACAGACTCTCTTCAATATACTTTATGATAAGATATATTAAACTTATCGAACAAATATATTAGTTATATAGCTCTTACAATGAAGTCAGCTTCCTATTATTGGTTATGTATCTGCATGAGAAATGCCTTAGTTGCAATAATTTTGCGTTGATAGGATTACAATGGATTTAAAATAAAACTAAAAGCTGTTATCACCAAGTGAATAAAAGATTAGCTTTACTCGATTCTTACAAATAAATAATATATAATAACAAAGGAAACGATTACTTCAACCAATCCAACACTGAATCAATATGTATCTTAGATACATAAATGCAGACCAAATTTAACCACTCGAGCGCTAACCACAATGCGGGCGTAAGTTCTCTTAATTTTACTAAATTTAATAATAATTATCTCTAGCGCAACAACTTGTGGTCGGCTTGGGTCTGCCGAACGCCTAATTCAACTATGTAATGTTAGGTGGATTTCTTGCAATAAAAAGCAAAAGACAGACAAACGTGCATCGGCTTATTCTTGAAAAGTCCCAAAACTGATATTCAATACAGGCCAAATTTAACCACTTTGGTTAGTGGGCTTAAGTTCACTTAATTTGACTAAATTTAATAATAATTATCTATAGTAAACAACTTGTGGTCTTCTTGGGCCTGCCAAACGCCTAATTCAACTGTGTAGTGTTGAGTGTTGGATGGATTTCTTGCAGTAAAAAGCAAAAGGCAAACGTGTATTAGTTTTCTCTTTAATGTCCCAAAACTGATTAATACAGGCCAAATGTGACCACTTTGGTAAGTGTGGGCTTAAGATAACTTAATTTGACTAAATTTAATAATAATTATCTGTAGCGCAACAACTTGTGGTCGGCTTGGGTCTGCCAAACGCCTAATTCAATGTAGTGTTAAATGGGTTTCTTGCAATAACAAGCAATTATACACATTGTATTCTTCTAACTCGTGTTTATTATTATCACAGCTATAAATTATCCAAAATAGATTGTTTTGATAGTTTATAGGATGTTTAATAGGAACCGAATAGGAAAATAAAAGCTTGTAATGCGGCTCTTAACTTTTATTGCAGTGAACCATTGTCTAGCCCATACTAATGAACCAGTGAGGAACTACAAGCCATCCATATTAAATCAGTCACTTTCATTTGAAGCCGTATGTATGGAACCTTTCATTGCTTTCTAAATGGATCCGTCTGTACATAACTAATATGTCGACTTTAATATCTTTTAATATTGTCGTTGAAAGAAATTTCAGCAGTGATAAAATTAAATGAATAGTTTAATATGATTATTAGATGACGTTAAAACCAATCAAGCGATGTATAAAAACTAAATGATATAAAGATGCCGTACGGTCTATATCTATGGGTATTTTATATTTACTGATTTATTATTTTTAATAAATCACATTAATTCATGAGCTTTTAAGGTTATAATGCGAAAACATACAATGTTTCATAATGTGCACACTTTTTGATTTAAGTGGATTCTTTTTTGTTTTAATTTTTTTGGAGGTGTTCATACCTTTATTATTATCTATTATCACTCCGATTCATAAATGGTATTATAATTTAAACTCCATTTATTTGAGCATTTGTTGTTTTTATTTGCTGAGCTTCGTTTAAGGTTTAAGGGGGTATTAACTAAGTAAGTAACTGCTCTTGTACATTTCAATGGGCTTCTTCCTGGGCCCATTGAAATGTACAATGGGCGTTTTCCTAGGACGCGTCTGACACGTACTCTACAAGTACGAAAAAAGAACACATCGCAGAACTATCATCGCTCTGATAGTTAGTATAGCCGCCAACTCTTGCATGGCTTGGAGTGCTTTTGCTTATTTCTACTAGGTGCTACGGAGCGGGAAAATCCCACCACCAACGTTACCATGGAGACCAACGTTACCGGGTTACCATGGAGGACGTCCGGGTTACCATGGAGTAATCCGTCGTAAACGTGAACATGTTGAAAAAAACAGGGAGAACTATCCAGAGACGGTTCGTAACCTTCGCCCGATTTTCATGGAAACAACTGATGATAAAAAAAAATAGGTTGATCAAGAATTTGAAGAATCTGGGTCAATAGCAACCGTAAATTTATCCGGGCAAAATTGTTCAAAATATTACAGTTGTGCAAGACAGTTTCCACCTGAGTAACTGCCTGCCTAGAAAATGGAGGTAATCATTATGTGAGGTATCGTTTTAAATCGAATAAATTGAAATGTATAAAGAAATATATGAAACAATAATTGGGATTATTTTTGTGCAACTTTGACTGACTTATTAGCATTTTACCTGCACACTTTATGAAACTGCCTAGAGTAATTTAGGTGAAGGGTCTGATGGGGTGATATGAAAGATTTCAGGCGTTCTCCATTAAAAAAAACAAAAAAAAACAACCATATAACTAAACTATATGCAACTAATGGCTACGAACTAATGGAATCAATCAATCAGTTCATTCTGTTTACGGCAAATATCGCTTCTTTTGGATGAAAATGGCTATCTTATAGATTTTGTAATATATTTTCAAAGTTATAGATTTTGAAACTAATTATAAAGTTTGATTGTTTAACTTCATGCTATTAAATTATTTATTTTTTTATAATGATTTTTTTAATAACGACCACCATGTTTAAACAACTAGGTCCATTTGTCCTTAACATTCCATTGCGATATATCCATTCTGATATAAAAGAGACATGAGATCCGCTCGCAAATTAACAAGTTATTGAAAAGAAAATGATTATGATTATAACTGATCTTTAATAGATTATGTTTACCCTTGTAAATTATCCATTAATTATAATCCTCTAACAGTTGTCGAGGCAGCGCCATTAATAACAATTTAAAGTCATTTTGTCATTATCATTGTATTTATACCATGCTAACAACAAAGATGAAAACGCACATTTCATTTTTTTGTCTTTAAAAAAAAAATCTTTTTAATAATGTTTTATACGTATACGTATTTACACATTTTAAACAATATCAACATTGTCAACAAAAAAATTCTGGTATTTTTTAAATGGTGAGAAAATTTTAAGACACGACTGAGTCCTTTATCATTTGAATTCTCATAATAAAAAGTAATTAGGAGAATTGAATAGATACGAATCTAGTATCTTTTCAACATATTTCACACGAATACATCTTGTAATCGAAGTTGAAAAAAGTTGCGATTTTCCTATCTAATAAAGATAGTTTCTCAATAAGATAAAATTAGACGTCGAATCTTCCCAGAATCTATACGGTAGATGGTAGATGACGAAAGAATACGTGTCATAGGCTCCTAGACAATATTAGTCCCACAAAGAATAATTTATTATTATTATTTTTTAAATAAAAATACTTTTTAATACATTTTGTTAAGGTTTCGTAGATCAATCTCAAAAACCCTTATGTAAGGGAGATGTGTCTGTCTGTAGCTTTTTGGTTCGTATGCCTTAAACGGTTTAAGCTGAAGAGCTGAATTTTCTTTTGATTTGGAAAAATCAAATAGGCCACTTTAGCTAAGCGTTTTCTTTACACAATGTGCTAATAGAGGGTTAATAGAATAATGGCCAAGTTATTACTTGACATATTATGTGTAAGCTATATGCTTCTTATTAAACTTACATAGATTTACATTAGATTAGTTGTAAAAAGTGATAATTCGCTAACGATTAGGTAATCACCTATTAACATCATCCTCCAGTCTTCAACATTAGCCAATATATTGACATATTATGTGTTTCTAATATTCTTTTAATTAAACTTAACATAGATTTAAAATATTATAATAAGTAGAAAACGATTTGGTAATAATTAACTCATTATAAAGTTTGTTCCAACCACACTTCAAACTAGTTTGAAACTGTCCGACGCGTGCGCATCGGACAAAAATTGAACTCCTGTTGCTAGTGAGTATGCGTCGGACAGTTTCAAACTAGTTTGAAGTGTGGTTGGAACAAACCTTATGTTTTCTCCAGTCTCCAACTCTTATTTAGGTTAGGAACCCAAAAAAAGTTGTGCCGAATAAACTTCTGAGAATGTACGTCCAGTCGTAGAGTAGTATCGATGTTTTTATTTTCTCCTCTCTGTCACGTTCAATTACGTCACTTGTGGACGTGGTATCCGACCTTTTCCAACACAACCTTTTTTTCAGTAGAATATCACGCTCCTCCATTCAATGCAATCAAATTAATAAATGACATAAGTTATGCCCTTGTTCGCGGTGTTCCAACAAGCGGTGTCAAGCATACAGGAAAGTTAATACCTCTCTGCTGCAGATGACAGTAGAGAGACAGAAACACCAGCCTATAAACTTGGTAATTGTCTAAATACCATGCTCCTTGTTACTCGCCACCATAACGTCGAACACACGATCAGTGACTTTATGAAAACGAACAGGTATACATGCTGCGAGGATGCATATAGTATTGATTCGGATTGTTCCACCAGATATGCTGACATTATTGCTTCTAAGGAGAATAATAAAGAAGCATTAGTAATTGACCCAGTGAGATTCGAAAGTAATGACCTACAGCAAGAAGAAAAATAGAATTTATGACAAATGTCAGAGTTGGTATCAAGAAAAGTTTCTGGAAAAGCATGGTTTCAGAGAACATCAAGTCAAAGAAGGAAGTTTGCGTCAAGAGATACCTACCATACTTAAGTTTACAACCGATTTATTTGAAGATGTTGATACTGACAGTAAAGAATTGACGTGGATATCTGGATCTACAATTTTCGAGTCTTTAGGTATCTTTAATATATATGGATTTAATTTAATCAAATTTCATTTTATCTGACTAATTGTTTATTTAATTTTAAATAAGCTTTTAAGTCTATTATTTTATTTTAGTTTTAAGTTAGTGTTGCTTTGAATTTATTGTTACTTGTTGATGAGTTATTGTCTGTAAAGAGTTATTGTAGTTTACACGGGTCGAGAATTTTAGTTGAGTAGTTTAGTAATTTAGTACTCGACTCGTTTGGACGCTTTGTTACTTACTAAATTTATATACTCGGCACTGACTAAAATACTCGACCCGTGTAAACTAAGGCTTAAGAGATTGATTAGTAAGCTTTGTATACTAGCACCTCACTATAAATGAGCATCCCCACAAATGATTTACTTGAAAAATATATTGTGTTTATCTCTGTAATCAATGAAGATACTGGTTAGACAACTGTGTCTATATGCTAAGAATAATTAAGACATGGTCTTTTATACGGACACATACATATGGTCACTAAATCGTTAACATGTAAGTACATCCAATAAACATATTTCTGTTGGATCAAAATAATAAGTGGGGACGCGAATTTGCCTAGTTTGCACGGGTCCAGTATTTTAGTATTAGTAGACACGGTCGAGTAATTTAGTCAGTGTCGAGTATATAAATTTAGTAAGTAACAAAGTGTCCATATGAGTCGAGTACTAAATTACTAAACTACTCTACTAAAATACTCGATCCGTGTAAACTAGGCTTTAGCGATGCTTCTTCACAAAAATTGTGTTAAAGTATAGGCGGTACATTTTTAAGAAAAATTCTTCGTTTTTACTTTAGCCAAATACTACTTGCTTTGTGTTTTATATTTAATTGTACTGAAGGTTAAATAAAAGAGGCATTTATACAATTAGTCTTAATTTCAAAGGAGTTTATTATTAAAAAGATATCCCATTTCAAAAAGGCGTTCTCTTTAAAATTACCGCACTCATATACTATAAATACCTGTTAGCCTGTCTATAGCAGAGTTCAGATAAGTATTGTTTTCATGAGATGTTTCGAATAATCGAGTCAGACCCATAAGTTACATAACACGCCATAAGGCTTAGTCTTTCAATGGCTATAAGTCGGTGACATTTTAACTCTAAATTGATATTATACCTCTCTTTTTTGTGGTGAAGTCGTTCCTTGAATACACAACTTAGCCCTAATGGTCTCTAACAGATTATATCATAGAATAACATTTCAAGAAAGATTTGAACGATAAATTTAAAAGACTTGTCAACTATTTGTAATTTAATTTAAAATTGTATTATACTCTTTATCCTAAAAAGAATAAAAACAGAGAGATATCTGGGAACACTCCTATGTTTCTATTGATACAAGCCAGAGGCAATAAATTCCTTTATATTTCGGACTTTTATTATCTATTATATTTTACAGTTTAAAGTGCAGAGAAGGAAGTTATTGATTCGGTTATAAACGCATTCCGTTCATATTTTTTTTACAAAACCCAACCCGAAGTTGAAAAATGATGAGTTTAAACTTTATGTCAGCAATCCGTGGTGTGATGATCAAATATTGTATCGGGACGTAAAGAAAGAAAAAAAAAAAATAGACTGCCAATTGGTGTAGCACACAGTTTCCTCACATTCTACCCACGTACTTTATTAATTATTTATTTTATTGTCTAATTAGTTTGTTTCCCCCGTTTTTTCTATCCGTCAAAATTGTCTTGATTTTTTACACGAATTAAAGTATCAATTTAGCAAAAGTTAAAGAGCCCAGACGGTAAAAAATTAATCTGGGGCTATCTGCGGGCTACTTTCCATAAACTATAAAAGTTTCATTCAAATCTGATTATTACTTTTGAAGCTATAGGTGTAAATAAGTGTATGTTTGTGTGCGTATGGAAAAGAAACAAACAGGCGCAGAAGGTTGAAACTTATATGGAACCAACAATGGGCTAATTATGACCTACCACCTAAATTTCATCAAAGTTGGACGTGTAGTTTTTAAAATGTGATGGTTCGAAAAAATTGAACGACAGACCGACAGACAGACAGACCCTGATGTGTGAAACGGATTTCTGTCTTGGAGTTTTTGAAATCGGAGGTCTAAAACTTTTTCGTTCTTCAGAACGATCACATAGCTTCCGTTACCTTCGGTAAGCTCGGAAGCAAAATAAAATAAATAAAGTAAACTGACATTTCAAGTTCTGTGTTTACCGTGATTTATTTTTATTTTTTTATCATACAGTTAGAATTTCCGATACTCTCTTTCAATCCGATACAAAAAAAAATTTTAGATAAGAAGAAGAACGTGTTTCTTGTGATTTTCAATTCTTTAGAAGTTGTGTCAATTAAGGAAATTGAAACCTCACTTTTGCAATATTTCGATCATTGCTTGGATCATTCTATAATTGGCTGTATATTATACGAGTATATCGTGATGGTTATTATTAAAAATTCTGGTTTAGATGTTAAAAAATTGTTTCGACAATTTTGATTTAAAAACATCTAAAACGTAGTCCATTTAAGCACGAAACTAACGATATAAGCCGTTTTCCGAGAAAAATCTAGTTCCTGAGAAAATTGCTTTAAGCGGATATAAAGAGGCCGGGTTCGATTCCCCACCGAGGAGAAATGATTTTTGTGATAAATTTCGATGAAATGTTCAATAACAATTGAATGTACCTACGACAAATAATAAATGGAACAAAATGGGCGAAGTAATTATAAACCCGTATATTAGAAAGTTTGTCTGAGTTGTCTCGGACCGATTTTTTTTTATTATGTAAACTGCACACACTTTTGCTGAACACAGTAAGTGAACAGCATTTTTTTTAAAAGCGTATTTACAGCCATTATCGAACCCTGAAAACCTCATCTTTTTATCTATCATGGTTCCGGAGATATTTTGTTGTTCTGCATTAGCCGGGACACCCAGTGTTTTTAAGTCTCACCAAAAAAAATATTTACAAGATTATAAAACTAGATTTCCTGAGAGAATCTATAACAATTGAAAGTCTAAAAATCTATAATAAATTGAATTGAAGTCTAACAATCTACAACAATTGAAAGTCTAAAAATGTCTAAATGTTATTGGTTCAAACATTAAAAACATATAACAGGACACATTCACAAAAGATTGAGTCGCTACCAATGATTTACGAGTAACTCCCTTGGTAGTNATTTGAAACTTTTAGAATAGCTCAGAACACGACGACAATGCATTATTTTAATACTTTTAACCATCTTTCAGCAAAATTTAATTCGTTTTCAACAAATTTTGCTATATGTAAAGTTAGTTCGGAAAAAAACCGCAAGTTATTTTATTTGTTTTGACATATCCTATATTTACGATCTTCATTTTGACAGGTTTCAAATTTGTGATTTTTTAAAGGGATAAACATTGAACGACAACGAAACAGGAAAATAAAATAAAATAATTGATAAAATAATTGTTCAATTATTGAAAATAATTGAACAAAGAAATAAAATAATTGACGTGTGACAACCAGGTTTGTATATAACCGGTATCGGTTTAGTTTTCTACATTTGTACTTCTTTACTTGTACTCATTTTTCTTTTCTTACCGTCCCCAACACGAGGGCATATCAATCGATGGCCGCGGTTTAGGTTCGGTGTTGTCGAGATCCGTTGAACAAAAATTTGTCTGTTTATTGGCAGATCAGCTTCTTAGATAGTTGTCATTTATGTGAAGTAAATAAACTATTCCCTCTCCTCCTAACATTATTATATAACAATAACAATTATATTATCAACATTGACATATGATTCAATAGAAAATTCAAAAACGTAGTGTATAAAAAGTTCTTTTTATCTTGTAATTATTTTTTAACTAAATGAATAAAATACCGCTGTGTATCGTCGTATCGGATACCTTCCATTATAGAATTGATGAGCGCAACGCTTAATCCATAAGCGTGGCATTTTTTGGGCCTTTATTAATTTTAATTATTATTTTTAATATTCGTAAAAAAAATAACACTTTGTAGGATGTAGACCTATAATCAACTTGTTTGATAGTATCTATTAAATTCTTGCCCATAAATAAACTTAAAATTATTCTTCAAACTAGCCAGAGGCATTAATAACAACTTAGATATATTAATAAAGTAGGTACATCACAATAGCTGTAAAAATAGCTGTACTAGCACCAAGTGACCGTGATGTTCTGAGTTTCTTTCTCATATTTCTCCCAAGTTCTTCCCATACTTCGCTTTGAAGCTTTCCATTTTTAAACCTTGCATTTTCTTGAGTTGGTTTTAAGTAATGCAAAATGACTTAAAAATGAAGAGATGAAGAAAAGGCTTAAACAGACATAGAACTTATTCATAAAGAACTTAGGTAAAACTACGTGTTTCTTCTTCACGTTGCTAACAGAACCAACATTAGTGCTTACAATATCGGTTAGGAAGTTCGGTTAGGGCTAATCGTAGGGAGTAAGAATTTTTTTTTCCTGAACTCAAAAAGTAGGGAGAAAAAGTAAAAGTATGGCGAAAAAGTAAAGTAGGGCGGAAAAGTAAGGATTGCCAACTTCATTATTGTATAAATAGTAGAAAATGAATGGCTAATGTAATGAAGTCGTTGAAATCAGGTTGGTAACACTGCATCTAAATTACTTTCTAGTTTAGTTTAATTCCAATTCTTATTTGTTTTTAATATTGAATCTCTTATTATCTGCTATTAAAAGCGCTAATAATTATTGTTATTTTTTATTTTAATAAATAAAAGCTGTGCAATAGACGAAAATGTGTATTTTCTCCCTACTGGAGATAAAATATTGTATGTACTTCGTGAGTAAACTGTCATTATTCCCCTCGCGATAAGCACCATGATTAATAACGTTAATTATCTCCCTCGGCTGTGCCACGGGAATCAATAACTCAAATTCCCTCGACTTCACCTCGGGATTTAGGGACCATGGTTCCATCGGCTTCGCCTCAAGAACCAACTTTTTCGCTCAGGGAATAATGGCTTACTTTACTCCCTAGGTGCAAAAATAACTATTTATATACTAAGTTTATAAATTTTATGTTGAATCATATGTAGTGTGTAGAATATAATTCTTATTATTGTATATTATAATGCTAGAGAAATAAATAAATAAATAAATTTAATTACTTCATATAAATTACAACTAACTGGACAGCTGATCTTAATCCTATAAAATGACAAATATTTGTACAACGGATCTGGTCACCTTATCTTAACCGTGCCATCAATATGCCCCCATGTAGGTGAGGGTAAGAGACGAAAAATGAGTACAAGTAAACAAGCACAGATTCAGAAAAATCAATGCGATAATGACGAATCTTTGTACAACGGATCTCGTCAACACCTAATCTTAACCGTGCTATCAATATGCCCCCATGTAGGGGAGGGTAAGAGAAGAAAAATGAGTACAAGTAAACAAGCACAGATTCAGAAAAATCAATGCGATACCTAGGACACAAGTGTAAACAAACCTGGTTGTCACACGTCAATTAATTAATTTATTTGTTTACTTTTCCTGTTTCTGTGTCATTCAATATTTTATCTCTTAAAAATAAATTAGTATTTACAAAACAAGGAAGCCAGATATGATCGTTCTTAAACTTTTTAACCATTTTATCAGTCAAACCAGGTACTAAAATAAAAAATCATAAATTTGAAGACCCATCAATATGAAAATCGTAAATATGGGTCATGTCAAAATAAATAAAATAACTTCCGGATAACTAATTTTCCATAGAGCAAAATTTGCTGAAAACAATTTTAATTCTGCTGAAAGATGGCTAAAAGTATTCAAATATTGAATTGCTATCGTGTTTTGGGCTATTTTAAAAGTCTCAAATGTCTTACTCGGGAAGTTAGTTAAAAATTGATCAAGATTTGTACTGGGCAAACAAACAAGAAAGCAAGCTAATAAAAATGTAGTAAATACCAGAACTTTAAGAACAGCCCTAATAAAATAATGTGTGTAGAGAAATAAAATCGCTTAATTTCGTGTTTAAGCGCTTAAAAGAATTGTTATACTGCACTGTAAAACTTATGTAAGTTATATTGATAAAAAATCCGCATAAAGCTCATTGAATTGAGGACGCGTTCGTATCTTACATAAGTTTATTAAATTCAGTTATAAAAAACACCTTTAGGTCTGTTGTAAGTAGTCGAAATTCAGCGTGGTCGTATGCTATATTATATGCTAAAGCACCTAGTAAACACACTAACAGAAAAAGTGCCGATGTAGTATTTTAGTAATTCATATAAGATGCTGTGGAAGACATTCTACATTCTACTATCGTAATAGCTAATCGTAAGCTAAAGCTAATTTCATATATACTTTTACTTATATACTTTTGCACATTTTGTACTTAATAACTATTAAATTTTGTAAAAATTCTATTGGAACTCGTAACTTTTGCTGATTTTGCCTTTAATTTATCTTATAGAGATAAGCTTCTTCGAAAATGAACACTGTTATATGAACGCATGTCCATAAAGTAATTAAATTCTCTGAAAGTATCGCATCGCGATGCAAAGCTTGCTAAAACAAATGCGAAAACGAAAGCAGTCAAACCACTTCTATGAAATAAACACGATATTTGTATTTATTTTACGGAGTGAATGAACTTCGAAGTATGAAAATGGAAAGGGAACGAGGAATTTAGTGTCCAGTAAATTATGATTTTTTTCTTCGTTACGTTCAAATTGAGGTCATGATGAGTACAACTTTAGCGGGGTGGGAATCTTTGACCTCTTGCAACTTCTTCCCAGTTACCAGTTTCTTATAACAACAAGACCTATTCTTTTGAATGGCAAATGCTACGTGGTATCGCGCACGAATCCACTTATAGACGCTATAAAGTCATTGGCTAGCACGGGTAATGTCTAAAGACATAATCTTTACTTTTTTAACGTTTATAAAGCCTCTTTATTCGAAAGTGATAGTGCCTAACAGCTAACTATCTCATAGATATCTTTTAGCTAGTATTATGGTCAATATAAAAATTGGAACGCAACTGATATTTAAGGATACATTTTGTTGGCTCACTTTTGTAATATTTTGACCCCTTTTTGGGTCATCTTCAAGATGAAACTCACATTTATTGTCAGTAATTCCAGTAAATTTAGTATATTTTGTAACATAATACATAATTAAATTGCTTTCTATACCTTCCTGACTAGATGATTACTATTCTATCCTGCTCAAGCTAAAAATTATTTTAATCTAACCTTGGTGTTTACTGTCAATCTTTAAAATAATTAATGTTACATAGTTCATGTTAAATATACTTCAGGTGCTTTTGGATATTAAATATTTTGAACTTGCATTTTGGGATAATTTTTAAAAAAAATTCCATAGTTATTCTTTGACTGTCACTATTATTTGTACTTTATAAGCAGAAAACTTTAAAATTGTAGTGTTTCTAATCAAAATGACAACCCCATCCATCAATTACAAGGCATTTCTATGATAATTTAATTAAATCAAATATTTTATCCCGGGTAATTATTGTGTACGTATATTAGTGTAAAAATGGCCTATTCAAGGCTTCTAAGAGAAGTTTTTTTTCTTCTCATTGGTGTCCAATATTAGAATTTTGGTTTACGAAAAATTGATTTTTATGATCTGTTTTGAATGTGTGTATAGCTAAGGCTGTTTTATCATCCTGTGTTCTGATCTCTGATTTTTCGCATCTGCTGATTTTGCTGGCTGCCCCATGTTTCCCGGTTTTCACCTGTGTAATGACCCGGACAATTTTTTCATGGTATACTACACCCATTTTCTCTTCTACCTAAATTTATCTAAGTATGATAAATTTCATGTGATAATCATACTAAATTAACTGATACACTTGAGTCTGGAGAGAAAATTGGTGTAGTATATCAAGTACCGAGTGAAGATTGAAGATGATCTCAAAGATGGGTCAAAATATTGCAAAAGTAGACATTTAATATTTTCCTTTAGACCCTACAATGAAAAAGATATAGTTACATTTTTAATTTAATTGTGATGCATCATGCAGCTAAAGCCTACTTGCTATTACACTTTCACTGCTTATTTATTTATTTCTGGTATCAAATCCTGACATAAATAAATCAATATTTCACCTACTTTAAAAAAGTTCAAATGATTTGTAACTTTGTACGTAATGTTGGCTTCTTTGTACATACTGGTTGCAATCCAATATGTGAAACATTGTAAAGCTATAATTCATGTAAAAGATGCCTTACCTCCGTATATTGCGGTCATGCTTAGCTTTGATTCTAGATAAGAATGATTTAGATCTCTTTAGGCTGGATATATGGATCGCGGTTTTTATCTCCACATCCACATCCAGATATTTTTTGCACAGAACCGAATTATAGCTTTGGTTTGAATTTCTGCATTTGGAACTAGGTTTCAAGGAGAGCGATTTAACTCTCTTGGTTAATATTTCTGACAACTGTAATTATGATTACATTATGCAAGATTTCGAAGCAATATCTTCAAAAACCAAAATTATTAGCCTCTCTTAATGCATAGCAATTATTTAAAATGAAAGTAATATTAAATAACCAATTACGATTTAACTTTAAAAATTCATTTAATCTTAATCTGCACATTTAATAATGAAATTAATAAAATTAGAAATTAATTCATGGTTGTACAAATGTAAATACTTTAAAAATGATGAAATTCATACTTATTAATACAAGAATAAATTTCTTAAAGTTGACCTTATGAGTCATAGATCGTACGTCAATTTTTTAAAATTTATTGTTATTAAACTGAATTATAAATATAGTATAATGTGATGTTTGGCTGAATAAGATGTAATCAATATTTCATTTGAGACTTTTCGACCCTGTTAAGGTCATCTTCTGTCGTGTTTTTTTTTTATTGCCATTCATCATTGAGTCGAATATATAAAATTAAAAACTTTCAACATAAGAGAGCGTTTTTTTTTTTTTTTTTAAATTTAAATATAAACGATTTTGTTGGAATCTAGAATAACACACAGAATAAATGGAACATTGAAATAAACAATCATCATTGAGTTGGCGATCTCTTAACGCCTCCGTACACGGTCAAAATGTTAGCGCAAATATCACGTTTGCGCTAACATTTTGACCGTGTATGGGGCTGCTTGATGTTTAACTAAATTTTCCCGACATCAGGTTTGCACAAAATGTTTGATCGTGTATGGGGGCCTTCAAGGAGACAGTTTTTAATTTTAATTATACCAACTCAATGATGAATGATAATAAAAAATAAAAAAACACGACAGAAGATTACCTTTTAGCAGGGTCAAAACGTCACAAATGACATATTGACTACATTTTATTACACCCTTTAGCCATCCATCACGTATTTTACGAGAACCACAACGTTGTATCACATTAAATTGGTATCAACAAGTTAGTTAATTGTATGAATTATAAATATTTATAAAGGATTAGAAGGATGAAAAAACAACATAGAATTTATTATTAAAATTTGACCTTCTCAACTCCTAAAACATATCAAAATATCATAATTCATGTTATAGTGGATTATTCAAATATGATTTGACAATTTTATAATTTATAATAATTATTAATTCTCATGACTTCAAATCTTTAATGACATTTCGTGTTTTTGTTGCCTGAGATGATTCTCGTTTAATATTTATAATAGACCGGTTATACATTTTGTAACTCCAACAAAAGTCATTCTTGTAGTTCAGGGTCTAAAGGAGTTATAATCATCTAGACATAATCTTGATCAAGTTGAAGTTTTTTGAAGAAGTTGTTTTGCCTTGATTTTTAAGGCTTGACTGGGGTACATATTATTATTCGTGAAACATAACATGGATGTTAGATGTCCTACAAAATATCGTCGAACCTTTACTCAAACTTGAAAATAAAATTTGTGCGTAGACTATCGAGGGCAGAGTCGTATTAGCAGCATGGTTTTTCGGTGAAATCCATGTCACGAAGGATTTGAGATCCGACGTTTCGCTTCTACCACTGGAATCATCTTCAGGGTTGTGGTGCATCGTGATGATGAACCACGAATCACGATGCACCACAACCCTGACATGCACCACACCCCTGTGCATCGTGATTCGTGGTTCATCATCACGATGCACCACAACCCTGAAGCTGCTTCCAGTAGAGGACGCGAAACGTCGGACCTCAAACCCTTCGTGACGCGGATTTCACCGTCAAATGATTTTTGAAGCTATCCATAACGCATTTTTTTTAAATTTATTTATTTATTTATTTTTTTTGCTCATCTACTCTACCAATGATCATTTGTAATATATAGCGCTTCTCTGGAATACTCACCACACAGTAGAAATGTCGACGTTTCTATTGAATTTATTTTCGGGCGAGGAGCGAGCACACTAACCACACGACTATCAATGCTGATCCATCATCTGTCTTATCTAGTACCCTTACATTATGGATATCTTCAAAAATCATTTGCATTTAATTTACATTTTCGATATATCCTTCGTTTACCAAAATCGCTGATGCTGACTCAAAGACCCTAAGATCTTAAAACGTTCGAATTCACTTTTATTTCGAGTTCCGTTTTTTCCCGGGAAACATAACTGGTCATGCATAAAGGTAACCGGTTACCTTTATGCATAGGTAACCGGTTTCGCCCCCCATTTTCCCATTATTAGTGTTTATTGTCTAAAAATCAAACATTGTATTCAGTTGATTGCTCTATTATAATACACTAGCCGTTAGGCCCGCGGTAATGGGCAGAATAATAAATATGGTTGAGAAAAAGAGCTGAGAGATAATTAGTTATAATTAAAATAGATATTTAATGAGATATTTACTGTTTAAATACATAGTTATGCATAAGTTTTATGCAGTTATAATTAAAACATTTAAATAGGAAGTTTTGTGCTAACGATATTATTACGTTACATAGGTATGGCGCAAATGGTTTAGTATCTGGCTTACATCCAGTAGCCCCGGGTTCGATCCCAGCTTATGGCACATCAATTTTTAACGTTATAAATCATTTAGAGGTGAGTCGTTGTTGTCGTTGTCGTTGTTGGGACACTACTCGATTATATAAAAGATTTTTTTTTGACAATTATTTGTAACTTCTATATTATTTAAATCCTTACTACAACAGTACCATCTTCTTAAGCTTCATAGGCAGTACTCGTGTAGTTACTTAACACCCACTAATCAGACAAAAAAAATTTGCATAAAAAACAATGAAGTTTTTGAGACATTGCAAATTTTCACCATGCTAGTCACATAATATAACATAATAATTGATTGTTAGCTGCATAAAAAGTTACTTTACATTGTGCAACTCTTTTATTGAAAGTTTAGTGCATTTAAAATTATTCGTAAATATTAATTAACGCTTTGTCAAAAATGGGATTGCATACGAATACAACAATATTTACAATTTCAACGGATTAAAAAAAAGTAAACCTTTAATAATTAGCATAGTGAACTCCACACATAAAACTTCTTCGGTTCCTATAGTTATTGATTGTTCTAATTTTTCAAAAAATAAATACATTTATTCAATAATGGGTAATTTTCTCACGTGATTTTTTAATAATAGTTGACAAGGCACTGAAGGCTTAAATGAAAGGAAGCTTATATAGGAGGTTATATAATTCTAAATCCTCTTAAACAGTCAATTTATCATGATTAACTATTTGGTTAGTATTGAATATTTATTGATAGGCCATGTCATAAAGTTAATCAACAAACGAGCTTACAAAAAGTGAACAAGAAACTTCTTTAATTCAATAAAACAACCAAATTTTAAGGATTTGTGTGTTGAAGAGATTTTTCAATCGATCATTTTGATTCAATATGGCGCATCATGTAAATATTTTAAGTTATATATAAAAAAAATTAAATGTTTCTCAACGGTAATTTATAAAACTATTCAAATAAAATAGAAATATAATTAAAATATCACACTCCGTATCAAACGGAATTCAGCTAATATAATTATTATAATATCTACTTGCTCTATAATGGTAACTGAGGTGAGCAAAAACAATATTAGAGAATAACAACAAACTAGCAACTTTTAGTCCTAAATGAAGAGGATTTATAATTTTTGTTCTAATATACCATAACTTCAACCAAATGATATCACCCTAGTATTAAAAAAAAATAAGTGTGGTGTTGCGGGACACCCGTTAAGAACGAAGTTCCTTACGCTTATCATAAATATAAATTATTCAATCACACTTCTAAGTATACGATGCTAATTTCTTATTCATATAGAAGTAACTAACTATTTGTACTGAGAGGAGTTGAGGCAAAATTAAAAGAAAAGCATATTTTTTATCATTGAAGCAAGCGTCTTGTAATAAATATGTAATGAATATTGAGTTCATTATGAGTTAATAGTTAAAGGGAATGTTTGTAGTACAGAGCCTAAGGGAACAGGACTGTTCCCTAACACTTAAGCCTACTTAATTTAAAATATTACAAAATAAATTACTTCATTAGGTAAAAACTTCTACTTATATCAGGTTGAAAATTGACATGCCTGTTTTAGTTGTACTTTAGACGATGTAAATGAAGTTATATTCAAAACGTTACGTTAGAATGTTAGAACATAAGATATTGGTTTAAATCAAATTATAATCATTATTAATAATGGGAGACAAGCAGAGAAAAATAGACTCCTGCGCCAGGACTTGAACCCGGACCCTCCGTATTTCCAGTACAGATGCTCTGAACCAACTAAGCTACGCGGGAGAATGATTCTTCTCTACCGTAACTGATAACTATACCCCAGATCCAAGCTTTCAATATTCATACATATTTAGCAAGTCAATTTATGACATTAGAACTAAATCGAGAATTAACACTTATGATTATAAAGTACTCAATACGGAGGGCCCGGGTTCAAGTCCCGGCGCAGGAGTTTATTTTTCTCTGCTTGTCTCCCATTATTAATAATGATTATAATTTGATTTAAATTGATATTTAAACTTTCCGTAGTATGAAAACTACCAAAACTTAAATAATTGAATAAGATATTGGTAAAAACTTTTTTTTTCTTTTTTCTCTATTTTAAACGTTTAGGTCCACTTTTATAAACTAGCTATCTTCAACACTTCATAGCGGTGTCAGTGTTGGTTTTATTTAAAAAAATGTTAAAGTTGTTTTTCTCATTGAATAAATGAAGTAGGTTTTTCCCCGTCTTAAAATTCCAATTTTACATTTGAAGCTTACGTTTACCAGAACGTTGCGCGCATACGCTTGTGCTGATAACGTTGTTCAATGAACTCATTGGTAAAATGGAGATGAACTCGGTCATATTTTTCATGGTATCGTCATTGGTCGATTTCGTGACGCTTGGTTTTGGGACGGTCGTTTCTTTTCGGATTTAATCCCGAACTCCGGACTAAATGTGCCATAAGGAACGTCATTCCAATAACTAAAGACCTTGAAAAAAAACAACTTAATTGTTGACGACTGTTAATTGACTCATGCGGATACAGAAAATTACTTGTGTAAAGGTAGACGGGAATGTTTGCGGTTATCTTCATTGCAGCTTTCACTTTCAAACCAGAAGTGTCGTAAAAAAATGACATTACCTGGAGTATATTCCAAAACACTTTACCGCTTTAACCTAATTACGAAATCGGAATGATAAAGGTAATTAAATATTCAAATATAGATTGCTTTGTATACAAATACTTTTATTTTGATAAATAATTGGAATCTATCTATTAATATAAATACAAGCAGGTTTATCCTAATTAACAAGTGATCATATCTGAACGTATAATCTGAATGCATTTAAATTTCTTTAGCAACAAATCACATTATTAAAATAATTAAGGCGTGTGTAATATAAATATATGTAAATTGATAATTTAACTGATTTGTATGAATATATTAATAGAACTAGACGCCATTTTCTATCTATTGGATTTTATCTGTAAACAAATCTATAATATTTAAAATCCAAATTCCACTGAGTGACTTATACCGATATCTCTGGATGGAATGGACCTATGACTATGCAATTTTTGTTGGTTGTTTATATTTCGGAAACATTTCCACCATCTTCATTCAAGGCGATGTCCATTTATGTGCAAAATTCGACATGTTGATATCTCCGAAACCAATTGCAGTAGAAACTTGAAATTTGGAAGTTAGCTTCTTACAAAATCGGCCATTTTGATTTAAGATGGTGGCCATATGCAAGTAAAATCAAGTTCCATCACTAACATAATTATCACTGAAATAAAATCATTGTTTTTGGTTCGACAAGTTCTATTATAATATTCATGTCTATCAAGAAGGGGTTTTTTTGAATTCGATTCAAGGGGCAATGTAAAATAAATAAATAAATAAAATGGAGCCTAAACTGGACCTGCTTATCACAATAATTGTAATGCTTCTTGACGGTTGGTTGTAAATCCATAAAATTAAAAGAAATAAACATTCAAATTAACCCGCTACGAAGCGAAGCTTGGGAATTCAGCAAGGAAAGTGTTTATTTTTTTTTAAATATGTTTTAGTTCTATTGAAGAATAATTGTTTTATACTTTCAATGTATCTACTCGTTTCAAAAATAAACGAGTATTTACCTCCAGTAGGGACAAAATAGTATATTATGTTACTAGGCTGTGAAGTGAGTTTTTTCTTTACCGCAGCAATTACATTTACTGTCGAGCGAAGCGAGACTGGAAATATTACCAAGGTAAAGAAAAAACACTTCACAGTCGCGTAGCATATACTATTTTTTCCGAGGTAGCAGACAATGAAAAAACATTAAATATTAATTAATAATCGATATAATAATAACAAATATTAGTACATACTTAAAAAGAAACCTTAAAAAGAGGTTTCACTATAAGAAAATATAAATAAAACGTATTGACATCTAGCGGAATTAAATCGTACTAAGCATTTCCATAAATACTGCAGCGCTATAATAACGGAAGTTTTGATAACTGCCAGCAGTACAATAAAAAAAAATTTCGTCCTAGGACGTAAAAAAAATTTTCTTTACAGCTAGGAATTATAAAAAGATCTTTTAAGTCCACGTAATGAAAAAATGGATTTTAGCTATGTTTTTTAGGCTCTAAAGTTACTATTTTACAGCCTACTGAAAAAGTATTTTTTCAGGGCTAGTTGTTTATAGGTTATAATGTGATAGTCTATCCATGCCAACATAACTACAACGTTCTTATGAACGGAATAAGGGGAAATAATGTGAAAACGGGGATATACTGTAAAAACGGGATTGTAATCCACGTTTGCCAATCTAATTAGTTTATATATAGTAGAGAATGAATAGCAGATTTAGTGAATTTGTTGAAATCAGGTTGGCACACCTGCTTTTAAACTCCCAGCTGAATTGCGAGTCATTCTACATTTTGTTTACTTTTGTTTAGCTTTCGTTAAACATTTTATTATTACTTTAAACGTGATTATTATTTGCTTTTAAATCATTTAAACAATTTATATTATTTTATTTCTTATTTTATTTTCTTACTTTTAAGTAACATGTTATTTTGTTGTGTTTATAATATACACTAGCCACTGTAATATACACTCGGGGTTCTTGCTAGGTATTGCCCTATCCAATACGGCATACCGCTGCTGCTCCAGTAAATATTTAATAACTTAGTTTCTACTCAATATTTTTCGATAGAACCAAGCCTACAAATTTCACAACATGTTTGCGCTCACCTCTGAAAAAAAAATTAATCGATTTCATTTAGCCAGTTTTGCGCCTATAAAGTCTGCCTGAGGCGACAGACACACATACATACATACATACATACATACATACATACACGAAAAAAGTTAAGGCCGGATTCGGTTTTCGGGATAAAACGAAAAAGTATCCAAAAAATGTTCAATTCTGACCAAAATTCAATTCTGACAAAACTTTAATTTTATATATATAGATATATATAATATACATATTTGCAATAAAACTGAGTAATACAAACTACAAATAACAGTATCTATTTCTATAATAGGCTGCGATGAAAGTTCCCTCACGTTATGTATTTACCTGTGTGTAAAGTTGGAGCAAAAGTGACAAAAGTAAATACATAAAAGGAACTTAGTCGGGTTTTGTTGGTTAATGTTTTAACTACACTTTATTAGGAGTTGCATGAAATCAGCTGCTATGTGTTGTAATCGGAGTTTTACTTCTAATCACCACGACAGAATGAGATGGAAGACAAACGAGTTAAGTCTAACCGACTGACATATATTCTACAACATTTCCAGTTTCGTTTTTTTTATTTCAGTGTATTTATATCTTCCCTTTATGAAATTGATTTAATTAACTATATTTAATGTGCAGTATTGCTTATTTTTCTAAAACAGGCTGAATTGATAGTTTAACAACTCATAATTACAATGACACTATTTCATTACGATTTAAGATAGAAATATATGTCACTACATACAGCGTGTAGCTAATATGGAACAGCACAATATCTCCGAAACCATGATAGATAGAAAGATGCGGTTTTTAGGGTTATCATAACTGCCGTAAATGCGCTTCCAGAACAAACTTATTATTTTCTGTGTTCAGCAAAAGTGTATGAAGAAGTGAAAATAATATTATCACAAGGGATTTTTTCACTCCGAGCATTAGTTTAGTTTGCCGTATGGAGAGCACTGAAACTGCTAAAATTTAAAATTGAAATCCATTTTACGGCTAAACTAATGGAATCCAAATTTTCAGCCAAATCCATGCAGTCCGACAGAATTCGGAGGTAAGGCTCTATTTTTGTTATAAGTTTAATATTCTATAAACTTCCGAACTCTTTTCTTTGAAAAAATGCATGGCACGAAAAGTTCTATTTTTTCCAGTAAAATCCAAATCTGGATTCTATGGCTAAAATATAAGAATTTATTACTCTTGCAAATTGTTCACTCCGAGCATTAGTTTGCCGTATGGAGAGCACTGTACCTGCTAAAATTTAAAATTTAATCCATTTTACAGCTAAACTAATGGATTTAGGAAAAAAATGCATGTCACAAAAAGTTCTTATTTTTTGCATTAAAATCTAAATCTATTCTTAAAAATTTTCATTATTGGTATTTTTTGCACGGTTTGAGCCACGAGATTTTTTTTTTTTTTTTACAAAAAACAGTTATAAATATTATGTATTTTAGATTAGATTTGCGAATTCTACGACTTAAAATAACAAATTTTTGTGTCCAGAATTGTTTTCCTAAATCCATCAGCTTAGCTGTAAAATAGACAAAGTTTCGATTTTAGCCGTTTCAGTGCTCTCCATACGGCAAACTAATTGGAGTGAAAAATTTCCAAGATTAATGAATTCTTAGTTTCGGTCATGTAATCCAAATCTAATCTAAAAAATATTGCTTCCTAATTACTTTTGTAAACTACACATACATTTGCTGAACACGGAAAATGATCAGCATTTTTGCTGGAAGCGCATTTATAGCCATTATAGAACCCTGAAAACCGCATCTTTCTATCTACCATGGTTCCCGAGATTTTTCGCTATTCCATATTAGCTGGGACACCCAGAATATACAGGTATGAGAATCACCTAAACAAATATTTAAAAAATTATAAATCTAAATTTCCTGAGAGAATCAGCTCATTCGCTCAAAATCCTCTACTCAATAGATAACATTTCGCTGCTAATTGGAATTAATAAATATATTCAGGGAGGTGAAGATAAACTTTATTTAGTTTTCTTTGCAATTAAATCAATGGTATTTAAATAATACCTGTTTTGCAACTAGATCATTGGATACTTGGTATCCTGTATCAAAGAATGATTACATAGATCACGATCTATCCTCTATTTCTATATTACCCTAAGAATATTCTTAAATGAAAATCTGTTAAAAGATTTTTTTTGATAATAGCAATTTAAAGCAACCGAAGTCAATTAATAATAAATATTTGATTTTGTGGTCTCGGGCAATAAACTGATAAGTTTACTCTTTAAGTTTGTTCAGTAAAAGTAAAGATTCTAAAATATGGAATACATTAAACAGGGTCTAATACTCCGCTGGGAAAAAGCAGCACCAGACCTAGTTTGAATATAAATCGAACTAGGGCACGAAAATCCTTATTACAAAAAAATTTTCTCTGTTAAAAAAGTCTTAATAGCTTATTTATATTTTAATGCCGAGGTATTTTTATATCAAAAGCATCGAATATAAAGAAATTTGAAGAGAGATCCTCGTATAAAATTACATAATAAAGTTCGTCATTTTCTCCACATTGTTTAGTCTCCGATTATTAAACTTTTGATAACAGGTTGCCCAAGTTTTAGAGTGTTTCTCCCAAACAATTGCTTCGGGTTGAAGAATAGAAACAGATATTCGATTATTTTTTTTTCGATTTGTTGTCACATGTCATCGTTCCTAATAACAATAGTTAAAAAATGAGATTGTCCTCAACCTAGCCGTAGTTATCAATAAAGAAACGTAAAACGTGTAATGGATCTAGTGCATTGATCAGTTAAAAAAAAAAACGTGTAGGCTCGAATGCAGAAGGAGTCTATGGACGGACACGAATAGACCTTGAAGTTCTTCAGGTCGGGAAACGCATTTCGTAAGCTTCAGTAGAATGTGATCAACGATACGGAACGGTGTAAGAGGAATCGAAGAGTTAGTATTTCACGTCGTTAATTGTGTGACTAATTTTCAAGTTCCCGTTATGAACCACTTGATATAATGTGTTGAAGAATCTATTAAAAGGCGGTTTTGTTTTGTCAAATCTTGAAGGCACACCTAAACTTGGAAAGAGTCTATTTTGATGGAAATGTGGCGTATTTGTCGGCGCTTCCATGGTCCAGTGTTAAGGGGTAGTCAAGGTAGAAGAAATGACGACAGTGTTCTGTCCCAACTCTGAAGACAATGGGAAACAGTTTTGTTTGTAACAACAGCAAAGGAAAGTCATGTCGAAACATCGGCTCTATGCTCCTCTAACACGAGCCTCACTTTTTTAATAGATCTAAACTTGACTTTCAATCTAATCCACCGTCTTTTACTGTTATCAAGGACAAATTAGCTAACTGTAGATTCTCATTTTGAAAATGAATCTAATACATTGAACATTTCTTTCATTGGCTTAGTCTACTTTCAAACTACCATTTGGATATCAATATGACAAAATACCAAGTATAGAATCATTAAAATTGTCTAACGAATTGTTGTTGGAATGACGAAAAAATTATTCATCCATTTATTTTTTCATTTCCAAATTATCATTTGCTCCTAATGACAGAAATAAACTAGTCAAATCTCATTACAATTTCAATCAAAATGTTGACTTCAATGAAAATGTGTGATTGACATTAACAACTAAATAGACTTGTAAACCAGTTTAGACTTCGTATTTTCAGATTATCATAAACCGCTTTAAAAAATTACTCCAAGAGAAATCATTAAA
Source organism: Gerris buenoi (assembly GCA_001010745.2). Taxonomy (NCBI): domain Eukaryota; kingdom Metazoa; phylum Arthropoda; class Insecta; order Hemiptera; family Gerridae; genus Gerris; species Gerris buenoi. The sequence goes on along the minus strand of KZ651594.1, from coordinate 373,448 downwards.
TCAGAATACTCAAAAGGGATGCCTATGATATGAACCATGGGTATGATAACATTTATACTTCTCGGCGTTTCTACCAACATAATATGTTGGTATAATATATCAATATATTAAATACTTCTCGGTCAGTCCCGGATTTTAAGTAAATGGCGCCCTGGGCTGCTCTCAGCTTTGCCCCCCCCCCCCCCAAGAGTAGTTATCAACTTATTCCCAAATTATTAAGAAAGATTCTTAAAATACATTCCATGTTAAATATTCCATTTTTAACGAAGGCATCAACAAGTGTTATATGTTTTTGTAACCTTGTAATACCTTTCATTTGATATTCCACTCAAAATTAAAAAAAAAAAATTGTTTTCCAGTGACAGGAATTATCCGCTATTGTGGATTTGAACGGCTGATAATTTTGAACGATCGATTTTTTAATACTGAAAAGTTTTATGATTTTATCTCTTTTGATTCAAAAAATAATTGGAACCGTAGAGAGTGGCAGACAGACAGACAGATACAGGACGGAGGAACTAAATTATAAGGGGTTTTTTTTTTTGTTTTAACCCTAAAAATCAGTAAAATAATATAGTAATGTATCATTTTATTAAAACAGAAAAATGTAGAGAATACTAAACGTTCTAGGTCAACACTGCATGGTATAGTGGTATAGCAGTAACCAGATCAATAGTGACAAGCTGAGAAGATTAAGAGCCAATCACGGCATATGTAATTTTTAATTATACAAGATAGGAAAAGCGCAATCTTCGCTGTGTTCAGAATGCGGTGTAGAGGAGGATCTTGAGCATATTAATATCCAAAAAAATGCATTGAAATAAAATCATTCAACAACCTTTTACATGTAAATCAGTATTGCACATTATACAGAAATTCATGTACCAGTGAATCCATACATGCATATCAGACATTAATATCAAAATTTACAAATATGAGAAGTAATTAAAAGAAAATAAATAAATTAGGTAATATGTATATAAAAATAAATAAATT
>KZ651594.1:358851-372382 GCA_001010745.2 Gerris buenoi | reverse complement strand
TAAACCTCTTAATCCTGACCTTTCTAATCGCAGAGGAAGCCATTTCTTAAGACAAATGAAGGAGTTTTAAATTAAATTCGTACCATAAGCAATGTTGGTTGAACGAGCTTTCAGGTATTGTAATAGCTTATAATTAAGTCATTATATTCATTCTTTATGAATTGTCAAATGTACACTTGTATCCAAATGTATTGTGCTATAACTCTCTATAAGTTGATTATGAAATGAAGAAAGAGTAAAAGTTTGAGCATTTGAAATACAAGTGGTATTGCTGCCAAGTCCAATGGGAGAAAGCATTATGAGATGTAGGAATTTAACAAGAGTAAGACCTTGGCCTCGATCCACCATCCAGGCCTAGTCGATCTTACCCGGTCAACCTTCCTTTAGACAGACAAACCGACGAAACCTCTTAATCCTGACCTTTCTAATCGCATCATTATATTCTTAAAAGTGGCTATTCTTTTTAATGTAAAGATAATGCTAGGCCGTCGCCCCTAATTTTAATATGCGTCAGTCGACACGGATCATTCAAATTATTCGTTTTAGCCATCTGGCAAGAATAAACTAATGTGTTATGTGTAAGCTAAGTGTTTTATAGATTGTTTGTAACTATACTCTCGCTTTCATTTTATGGTTGGGGTACATGAGTTTAGACGTTTCATTAAATATACGAGATAGTTCTATTCCTGTTGAATCAACCATAGGTCTAGTATTCCCTATGGTTAAGCAGATATCGCATTTACTTATTTCAAAGAATAAAGAATTATGAAAATTTCAAGGTTCCGATGGCAACCTCGATGGTCGTGCTGTCGTTTCTCTCGTTGTACTAAAAGCATATTCAAGTGTGTTTTTGGTGTCAGTATGAATTAAATGTGTGAACTGGTTTTGTAAATATCCTTCGAGATGTGTTTGCCACAGGAAGACAGATCTTCATTACGGTTCCAACTGCAATGACCTACGAATTTTGACATTCATAGAATAATAATATAAAATTACTATCATTAGTAAACCCAGCATTGCCATAATAAATAGAGTAGCTGCTTATGTGATATGGTGACTAACTGCTTATGTCAATTAAAGAATGTGTATAGCTGATGGAGCGATAAAATAACCCCGCATCGACCATTGCATGCATAGTTGGGCAAGCCCCTTGGCAGCCCTCTTTACACTAATGCACTTGGATCTTGGATTATAATTAAAATTACATTTCAAATCGAACAGGTTCCAGATTAACAAACCCGAAATCAGTCGAATAGAAAGACAATGATCTTGAAAGTAAATAAAATATGGTGCACAAATGTGTGGTAAGAGCAAGTGGTTGATCATGCATCTCTCTTATTTTATGTTACGCTTTGAGAAACTATCAGTCCTTCCGTCCTCCGTCACTTTTTAAACAATCGAAGCGTAATTAAAAATACAGATAAAAGAACGTAAGAGAAATAAGCTATTTCTTTGAGTTGAAATTTTGATAATATCAAAAAACATTACAATATCCTGGCTGTATTAAGTAATTACTCGTTCAGTAAATTTCCGATATAGCTCGTAATGTTTTAGGCTTCTGTACAAAGTAAAAAAAGAAACCTTATATAACGGCTCTGTCTGTCTGTCTGTCCGTTGGCTTGTTAAACTACTATAGCTAGAAACATAAAATTTGGCACACAGGTGCATCTCGGCGTTTGAGACAACTGGACACATTTTGGAGTTTCTACACTTAATATTTCCAAGATGGCGGCCTGGCCAATATGGTGGGTGATTAAAAAAAAGTTTTTACTTACCATGGCATGAAATAGATCAATTTAAAGGTCTTGAAGTGTAGAAAAAGAATAAGTAACTATTAAAGTAACACACGTAATATTTTCAAGATGGAGGCCAATATGGCGGTTTTTTGTTATCATGACATGTTAAACATCAATTTAAAGGTCTTGAATTGTAGAAAAAGAATATGCCACTATTACACCTGATAATTTTAACTAAGTCGTACAGAAACCGGCGATTATCGCCTCACGCACTTACGTGAAGCGCGCCTTACTTGTTTATGATTATTTTCTTTGTAACCAAACAAGTTTGGTTTACAGGTTACCGTCCCACTCAAATTGCAAATTAAGTCATACAAAGTTATATAAAAATTAGATTCGTTATTGGTGTGATTTATGAGCGTATGCTTTCTAAAGATCGCTCTACGATTGATTTGTAGAGCAATACGATTGAGTTAGCTACATTCGATTGCATTGACTGTACGGTGCCTTATAAACCAACGGTGCTAGTCCCTAGGCCTGATCCAGATCTAGCTGTTTTACGTAACTGTTTGGAAACAGTGGCGACTAATTGGCTACTGGGACACAAAAACCAACAACCTCTCAGCGTCAAATCATTAAGGATATGTAGGTCAACAAGTAGATAATGATATCTCGTGTTTCAGTCGATTTTTAAGAGGTATAAACCACAAGATAAGTTATGGAACAAAGTCTAAATCGAAATTAGAGGTCCACAAATTTTTATCTATAAATATTATTATTATAACATTAGGTTTTTGGGAGAAGATATCGGGTGATTTAGTCTTGCAATGAACACTTCTTAATTTCTACGAATCCCTTGATATCTAATGATTTTTACTACGTTTTCATTAGCTTGCTTTCTTGTTTGTTTGTTTGTATGTTTGTAGAAAAAGAAACATGTGAGATCCACAACATAATATAGAAATACAACACCAATGATTATTCAATAGCGTATTAACTTAACACTAATATAATTATAGAAATACAATGTTGCTTAAAATATAACCTATATGGATAAGGGGAACATGTTACTCCAAATAAAGCCTAGGATGCCACTTAAATGAGCACTCATACAGTTTAAGTTAAGTAATAACAACAATACTAATAGATTTAGGATGGATGTGACTTTGAATATTACCCGTAAAAACGCCACTTGACAACAGAAGGTGCACTTATATATTTTTCAGTTTTAATAATAACAATACAATTAAGTATAAAAATTGCACGATAATAATTAATATAAAAATTACAATTTTGAAAACTGGTCTTATATACAATTTTTTTTTTTTTTTTTTTTTTTTTTTTTTTTTGGTTTCTGTATTCTTCACCTTAGTTGTTTCTATGTGCAAAATTTGGGGAAGATTGAATGACGGGAAGTGGTTCAAAATTGGGGTAATAGGTGTGCGATGAAACTTACAAAGCAAAGTAATATAAGACCAGTAAAAAGAACTTTGTATACACGAAGTTTTTAAATTATTTGTCATAAATCATAAATTTGAAACCTGTCAAAATGAAGATTGTAAATATGGGATATGTCAAAACAAATAAAATAACTTGCAGATTTTTTCCGAACTAACTTTCCATACAGCTAAATTTGCTGAAAGATGGCTAAAAGTATTAAAATAATGCATTGTCATCGAGTTCTGAGCTATTCTAAGAGTTTCAAATGTCTAGCTACTCGGGAAGTTAGTTAAAAATCGATTGCAAGATTTGTACTGGACAAACAAACAAACAAGAAAGCAAGCCAATAAAAACGTAGTAAAATATACCACTTCGAGAAATATCGGTAAAAAGGAGAACATGTTACTATAAATAGCAATCAACCTCTAAAAAATAAATAAAACCTGCTACTTCGACTTAGGCTGCTAGAATTTTATCTTACTTTGTAAAAAACTGTTAAGAAAAATAAAAACTGTATAACACGGATTATCACACGGGTGTTATTTAAAGTCATGCTCTCGTACGATCTTAATTCCACTTTTCTTTCGTTAAACATAATATTCTAAACGTGGGCGTCGACCTTGCGATCACGAAAAAAGAAAGTGAACTTCAAAATTATCCATGAATTATTGACCTCTTTTTACGATATATTGGAATAGAAGGTTATGGAATAAAAATGAGGTCGATCAGGGAATCAAACGGGAACCGAAGAATGATTCATCTTTCAAGAACATATGAGAATATGTATTTTGATGTAGAAAGATATTTTTTTCAGGCTAGTTTCAAGGATAATTCTTTTCGGAAAATTGTTGTTTTTTTTAAATAAAATAATATCTACTTATGCCATTGACATTTAATCCTGCGACTTAGCACCTGGAAGAGACTCTTATGAGGTTTCTTACTAATCCTTAGACAAGGTGACATTCTCTAAATAATTAATTAATCTTAAGTGTCCTGGATCATTAAGTCTTTTGAATAGCGCATGACGCTTGGATTATCAGAACGCTGTTGAGGTATCTGTTGACAGTTATCCCTTGTCTTCTTAATCATTTATCTTCATATGACAGTCGAGGAGAAGTGAACTTCATGTTTACAATGTCGCTTTTGTCCTTGCCACTGACATTGATCTTGAAAATATCTTTTTTCAAACAGTTTATTCGTTAGTTTGTTTAGGATGAATTGTTATATTTGAGGATGTACAAACTCAAGTGAAAATGATGATTCGAGACTAATTTGTGTTCTGTTTTTGATTTTTCTTTGACATCCTAATTAACACATCCTTAACTAAGTAACTCTGAGGTGTTACAGCCCGTGAAGAGCTTGGGCCTGCCAAAGAGCTTATGCATGTGTATATGTATTGAATGACACGGGGCAAGTGTACTGCTTCATCAGCTGTACTAACCTTACCATTTACAATCAGCAGCTACCCATTTATAAAGGAATGCTGGGTGAACAAGTGTGGGGCTCCATGCGGGAATTTAACTTATAATTGTGGTGACCCATCACAATTGATAGGAGGGCCTGCTCATCAATAACACCTACCGAACCGAGGCCCCTATCAACAAATCGTTAAGCGATAATAAGGAAGAATGGGTCAAGCTATTACGTATATATTTGATGATACGTGTTAAATCTCAATGGAAATCATTGGCATGTAAAAAAATAAATTGGCATGTTGTCGAGTTTCGGAAAAATTCTGAGTTGTAATGTTCTAATTAAGATTGGATTTGATAACTTCGGTTAGACAATAAAGCTGAACTGATGAACATGGGAGTGAGAGAGGCATAAAATGGTTAAAACTTGTCCGAGAAAGCTAGGTTCTTTAGATAACCCCTAGAGAGAGAGAGAGAGGGGAGAGAGAGGAAGAGAGAGAGAGAGAGAGAGAGAGAGAGAGAGAGAGAGAGAGAGAGAGAGAGAGAGATAGTGAGAGAGAGAGAGAGAAAGAGAGAGAAAAAGAAAGAGAGAGACAGAGAGAGAATTTTGCTATGAAAACATTTTCTACAGATATGTATTTTTATAGAGTTAATTTCTGCAGCTAGAATCTTATAAACCTTTCATAAGAGATCACGCTAGTGATTTCGTAAATCCCGACATTTAGAATCCATTACCATTATAGGTTATTACCATTACAGGTTATCATTCTCAATGAAGTTGCTCATGATAAGAGTCATATGCAACTTTCTGATGAAGAATTAGTTGCTGAGAGAAACGAGTAGCTTCCCATAAAAGGTGTGCGATCAGCAATTTATAACGTGAATGAACTCGCCTATCTAATAAGAAAGCAGAATTACCCTCAAAATCATAACCTTGAACCTGTTTCTGTCTTATAAACATCTCAACGAGAGGCAGGCCGAATTTTTTGTATTGCATAAGTTCAACCTGCTAAATAACACAAGGTTAGCTTTAGGAACAGATTAAAAAGTTGCAAGACAGTGTTTTAAATGTTTTAGAGTTTTAGGAGATTCTTAAAAGAATACGAACTCCGAATATATAATTAAGTTTCTTTAGTATGCTTTATGGTTTACGTTCCCACGGTAATTATTAGTTCTTCATAGAGCTCATTAAATTTCAATTATAATTATTAGGACTTGGATTGATATGCATATACCACTTCGAGAAATATCGGTAAAAAGGAGNCTCGAAAATCACATGTTTCATGCTCGAAAGATATGCTCGAAAATCACATGTTTCATGCTCGAAAGATATGCTCGAAAATCACATGTTTCATGCTCGAAAGATATGCTCGAAAATCACATGTTTCATGCTCGAAAGATATGCTCGAAAATCACATGTTTCATGCTCGAAAGATATGCTCGAAAATCACATGTTTCATGCTCGAAAGATATGCTCGAAAATCACATGTTTCATGCTCGAAAGATATGCTCGAAAAACCCATAATATGCTGTTAAATATGCAAAATATGTTTGAAAAACGCTGTTTAAAACTACAGAGGACAGCGAAAAAATATACAACTTATCTTCATATACGAGTATGTATGTATGTATGTATGATATACTGTTATATCCACAAGTTTCAAGTATATGTATGAGAATTTTTATGTAAAAGTTACAGTTTTAAAAGTTTATTTACAAAATGTTAGTCCAGTCAAAAAAACATCAAGATTTTTCTATATTTTCACTTTTAAGTGATTTTCTTAAATCGGCCAATAAAATTTTTCGACGTCACAATTACAAATACTTAACTTTTATACTCCATCTTGTGCAGAGTATTTTGGAAAATCGTCTGACATTGCTGACCTCAGAAATGACGCTCATGCAGGCTTTTATGAAAGTCCAGCATTACATCACGTCCTTCATTCAAAGGTAGACTGAGCTTTCGTGGTGGTCACGGCCCGAAGGGGGGGGGGGATTTTAATAAAAAAGAAGTACTTCGACGAAAAACCACAAGAATATGTATTTATATGTTTCTCTGAAAACAGCCGTTTTATGCATTTGGGGGAGAATTTGAGTAAAAACAAAGAATTTAGACGAAAAACCACAAGAATATGCATTTATATGCTTTTCTGACAAAACATTATAAATGCATAAAACAGCCGTTATATGCATTTATATAGTCGATAAATTTAAATTCTGTTGGTCCCAGAGAGGTGAAAATACCACCAAAGGCTTCTGTCAATGAGTACTATTCAAGAAAAAAAAAATGCAAATATGCTAAAATCCTAGCCCTAATAATTATTAAAAATGTTGATTGGACAATTAGTTCCTCGTCACAGCATTTTTGATATGTTAACTACATTAATTTCTTTGCTATCATCTTGATAGCTCTATTTATGACCTAATAGTCCCTAAATTGAAGACATTCATAGATTGAAAACTGTGTTAAAGCTCATAATATCTTCATTCTAAAGCCCCCTATCGACGATCCAACATGTTGGGTTCAAACGACTCGCCCAACATGTTCGATCGTGGATAGGTGCCACATGTTGGACTGATTTGTTGGGTTGGGCGTTGGGCTCGACAGCACCCTCCAACTCCAACCCAACTTCCTACATGTTGGGTCGTGGATGGTGAACACCCAGCATGTTGGGTTGGCCGTTGGGTTGGAGGTCAGGTAGAGGTTGGGCCAACATGTTGGGTCGTCGATGGGGGGCTTAATGCTTATGTAATTCATTCTGCTACATTTCACGGATTGACTACTATATAGGTACATTGTAAATATACATCAAATCTTCAAATCACGTGTACACAATTAGGCACAAAGCAATATGAGTACTTTTGATTGGGTAACGAACTAACGTTAATTATTATAGAGTGGAGGCAGAACAGATAAAATAATTATAGATTGCTGCGCTCCCTTAGATTGCCGATTCAATGTTATACCAATTTTTTGTTGCTACTTATTTCTGTTACTTTTTAATAGTAAATATACCTACACAGTTATTTTTTAAAATCCCAGTTAACAAAAATAACCTTTTGGGTAATTTGAAGTGATATTAAGGTATTACAAAAATAATTTAATTTAATGTACCCGCATTATTCTACTATAAATAACCTAGATTATGATTTCGGCCAGGTTTCCGGTCCAATTCTCATTGAAACAACCTTGTAAACACAATTTTCGAAATGTTCACTTGTAATTTCAAAGCTACTTACGCAACTTCGAAGTTGCGAAGTAGTCTTTTGACAAAAAAACGACTTCTTAAAAGTCATCTTCAAGATCATTTATGATATTCTATAAGGATGAACGGCTTTTTTTCTGTGTGATAATTAAGAAAAACTTGTCTCACCTATTTCCGATTCGAACCTGATATGTTGGTTTTTAGAACCTTGGTTTTTATTTGACGAAGATAGTTGTTTCATATCGATTTAATTCGACCCACATATCTAGATACTTTTTCAATTCGTTTTATGACAATACGAAGGAAAAAGTAATGGATAAAAAGAATGATAAGTTTTTAGAACAACTATCATTGACAATTCCGACTTATTTTTGAAATATTTTTACTCTCATTTTATTAGGTACCTATATATGGGCTTAATTTAATATTGAGAGAAAAATTAAAACGAAGTAAAGTTATGTAGATAACTTATTATCTCTATTTAGATAAGTTATCGTATCTATTTGCAGACCAATAAATCAAAACAAACATTTATTTTTATTGGAATAATTATGGTTGCCTTAGCCTAGCAATAAATAATCATTTCGAGGTGGACATTACTCGATTATATAAATGATAGCAACTAATTTTATGTAGCATAATTGAAAATATATAAATTCTTCTTGACATTTGTTTTGAAAAAAACTTATTTTATACCTTTTTCTTGTTTAGTAAAACAGTTGTGTTAAGTTTTTGTAAAATTTACCGACGTCTTTTAAACTGTCGCGTAGTGGAAGTTCATTTTCCACGTTTGTACTTAAAAGCTTCTGTGTTCTAGTGTAACCCTAATAGTTTAAAAGTCAAAGTTATTCCTTGAAATCGTATGTACTTCTTAATATGTTTAAAGTAATTGCTAAAAGAAAAATAAATAAATAAATATATTAATAAATAAATAAAATAGAAGTTTGAAGAATTGATCCTCGAAAAGTGACGCTTTTTTCCAATAAAATAAATTGCAGAGGAGTGCCTATAATTATTTGAAATGTTTCAAGTAAAGAAGTGACTTATATTATAATTAAATAGAAATTTTTTAAATATATTATTTGGACTACTTTGCTGCTATGCTTACCGTTGGTAGAGAAAACGGCACTTCTTTAGATTGTTACTTTCCTTATAAAAAAACAGAGGGGAGTAACAATCTAAAGAAGGTGTATAGAATGTCCTTCTTTAGACTTTTACTACCCCAAAAACAGAAGTGTGATAGTCCCAAAGTAAATTGGACTAAACATCCCTTCAAGGTTCATAATAATGACAACTTTCTGATTTTTAACCCACAAATGCACAAACATTTTTTTTATTAAAAGCTTTACATTTAAAAGTACTCATCTGATATTTAAGAAATTTGAATGGTTTGTCCGAAAGTAGCCTTTAAATGGAAGGATTTATTTAAAAAAAAAATGAATATTGAAACTACATAGACTACATGCTATATCAATAAAGATAAAGATAACATTAGTTTGATATTGACGAGTTACACATGATGTGAGAAACTGTCTATTGATAGTACTTACAGTATTGCAGACATGAATATTACATTTTAATAATTGGTGTTTAATAGGTCACGTATGTCATAGGTCTATTTAAGCGTCGAGGAGGGTTATTAGGTATGAATGGTGATGTTTGGTTGTGGATTAAAGGATTAGGATGATGGGAAATTGAGTCATGGAAAGATTTGTAGTGGAAGGTGGAAGGTGGCTAGATCGCGAACAAAGGGAACTTTGAGATCATACAGATGTTAGTGATCATGTTCATTTTAACTCATTAAATATTGGATAAAAATAATTGTAATGACCCAATGGGAATATAAATAGGAAACCAACATTTCATCTTAGTGCGTAGGCTTCCACGGTTGGTTTCATGATGGAGTTCTAGGTCTTCCAGTGATGACCTCGTCGTAGTGGATGTTGTTTCCGACGATTAGCCTCTTGTGTTTTTTGATGAACGTGGCAGTTCACGTTGTTTCGTTCATCAAAAAACAACATTCACCACCCTAAAGATGCCTCTAGCACAAGAAGCGAATCTTCGGAAACAGCATTCCTTATGATCCGATCACCATCGGAAGACCAAGAAATTCAACCATACATTTGATTCCCAGTGGTCCAATAGCAGACTATTCGTCTAATAATAGGGCGCGAGGAAGATAAATGCCACACTTATTGGCAGAATGAGGAAGACCTAGAATGAGGTGGCTTTAGGATGTCCAATATCCAAGATGACCTGAAGAGGTTAGTCGTGCGCTCTTGGAGGAGACGTGCGCAGGATAGAGAGGAATGGCGAAGAGTTGCTATGGCGGCCAGGGCCCTTCATGGTCTGTAGCGCTGAGGAGTAAGTAATTAAGTATTGGCAGAATATAATTATGTCCAAAACACATAGCGTCATTAATGATGTATTTTTTATTTATTCAAAAAGCTCCGAAGTAAATTTGATTAAGGATTAAATATTGTGGTCTAAAGAATTCAATGACTTCTTTCCTAAAATCGATAAGAGATCACTATAATTACTGCTGTGAATACGATAATTTTGATTCATTCAATAAAAAAGAAATATCATAGAAAAAGCGATTTGACACCAAGACAAAAAAAAGTTTCGTTAAAACTCGAAAATCAGCGAAACACAGAAAGTAATATCAGATTATGTTTTGGATAAAAGATGCTGCAGTATGTTGCGGATAAAAGAGTTTACAGTATGCTATAGACAAAGGTTTGTTAGAGAAGAAATTAAGACCACAAGTTCATACATGACTCCTGCAAAGCACAGAGATCTGTAAAACACAAAACGAGCCTCACGCTCAAACCGCGACCGCTCGAGGGTTAAACATGGAAACAAAGAAATTTGAGCTTCAAATAAATATAAAAAAAGAAAACGAAAATTATTAAAATAAACATAGTGGAAAAAAGAAGAGTACAAAGAAAAAAGTGTTGGTAGAGAAGAATATAATAAAGAAAATTAATAATCGTTTATCCAGAAGTAAAATTTAATCATCTAAATGTACCTTAGATCAAAAGGAACACTTCTAAAGAAATAGTTGCATTTGATGAATGCTTGTGATACAATTCTACTTTATGCGGCTGTGCAATGTGCAACATGAATGAATTCAAGTGTTTACAAGAGTTACACAATGTTGGGGATATGTAGGGGATAAAGTTAAAGGACATGAAAGGAATGAAATGAATGCTAAAGAAAACAGGGCTCCAAGACTTAAAGTACAAGTAAAGACGTAAAGCTAATTTTCAAAATGGATGTGCCCAGAAAACGTAGCCAGAGAGAGAGTCACGAAGCCAAAAAGAATTATCCTGAGATATTTAATGAACATGAAGTATATAACATGAGCCTATATTATATTTGATTAATTCAGTAAGGTTATTGTAACTTTACTCGAGAAGGTTGTACCAAATATTAGTTCAGGACCAGTCTGTAAAACCACTGCATTTATTTAACTTGGCATTTCAAATGTTTCAACTTCCTGCCACTTTTCAAGATTGTAGCTCAAGTGGTTTTACATCTTTGGCGATACGCAAAGAAATTAACCTGAGATAGTTAATGGACAAAAAGTAAATAATATGAGACAATGTTATATTTGATTAATTCAGTAAGATTATTGTAACCTTACTTGAGAAGGTTGTACCAAATATTAGTTCAGGACCAGTCAGTAAAACCACTGTTTCTCCCACTGTCAAATTTATGTACCTTGACATTTCCAACGTTTCAACTTCCTGCCACTCTTCAAGATCATAGCTCAAGTGATTTTACATCTTTGGCGATACTCAAAGATTGTTTTTAGTGGCTGCCATTTTGTCCAATAGTCTAATTGAAATAATTTGCAAAATTTCTATAACCTAGCAGCTTTAAGTGGATCTTGAGAAATCCTGATAAATCAGTGCAATAAGAGGTATTGTGATTTCGTTTATAAAATTTTAAATTATTACTACTCAAGTTTGCATAATAACCATATATACTATTGCATTTAGTAATTTAAAATACCGCTATGCAAAATATTATTACATGCAAATCGGTTTTATTATCAAGTAAGAAACTAAATGTAATTATGCAATTTGCTATTACAAGAATATATTACTGTTAGTGGGACGTGAGCTTATTGGAAAAAATATAAATTGGTTCTCCTCGAATAGTCAGTAGGTGGTACAAAGCTGGGTCACTTGGGAAATGAACCAGTATCGGCTATTAATACCGATTGCAAGATGAGAAATAATAAATTATAAAGGCGTTGAATACATAGGAATACATTTTACTCAATTTTTTAACTTCAATAAAGCTAGGATAACGATAACACATGCTTCATTATCTTATATACGAGAGTTTTTTTTTTACTTACCATTTATTTTTGAAATTGCTAAGTGTTATATGCACAATATTAGGAATGAAAAATTAGATATTAAAATATAATTTAACATAATTTCATTCGAATTTTTCGTTCTTTATCGCTAAATTTGTTTTTAAGATATATATTTGATCAACAATATGTTTTAGTCCAGGAGCATGCAAAATAGTATCTGACTAACATCAAGCTGAAATTTTGTGTATAAGTAAATCTGTTGGTATCGTTTAAGAATATGTGGTCAGCTAAGTTCTTTTGCGGGACACAGCTTGGAAATAGGCATTTGAAAAAAAAAAAAAATAATAATAATAACGGCGGAGAGTGACCATTATGGTGGACAATGTACTTTTCATGATTCTGAGGACAAAATTAGTAAGTAGACCAAAAATCAAGTCAATGTTAGCTTGTTACTTGATTGTTTAGTTATTCAAATATAACTCCAAATCAAAGTGGTCACGTATCAAGTGGCAAACTAACAATAACTTGATTTTTGGTCTACTAACTAATTTCATACTCGGATCACATTGCCCACCATTAAGGGTGGGACATGGACGCTCTCCGCCGATTTGATTTTTCCAAATGACTATTGCCAAGCTATGACCTGCAGATGAAATTAACCGACCACATATTCTTAGAAAACAACAATAGATTAACTTATGCACAAAATTCTAGCTTGATGTTAGTCAGTCACATTTTTGCACACTATCTCCTGGACTATTTGTACGAGGGTGTCTTAGCGTATCAGTAATTACGATCTAAAGTCGGCAAACAATCCCAATATATTTACTAGTTCAATTATTTTGCGGATATATAATAGTTATTTGTGCAACTAGTGCGGAAAGTGGCACTTTGCTGCACTCGAGAGAAATATTTACGCCTGAGCCGAAGGCGAGGGCTGAAAGGTTTCTCGAGTGCAGCAAAGATACTTTAAGCTCGAGTTGCTCATTACATTTTTCCTACAGTTAGTTTTTAATCTGTAAATAAATTGAAAATAATAGAGCGTTTGCGTTTGTTAACATGTATAAAAGGTTTTGCAATATCAAGTAAACCAGCTGTTCTGTTTATAGACAGTGTTGCATTTTTTTGCCGGATTATTTTTTGCAAACTTATCTCTCATCATAACCCTTACTCATCCCATTTCATTCTTTATTTTAGATTTTTTATCTCAACTTTATATACTTCAACATTTTTATATTTGATATATATTGTTTAAATCGTGAAGTTAGTCAAAAAATAACCATTAGTTGTCATTGTTATTATAATTATAATTTAGATTATTAAATCTTTGTTTAGATTTAAGTTCTTTATGTTCGTAAGTTGGAACACTGGAGTGCGGTAAAGTAAAATGAGTGCGGTAAAGTA
>KZ651594.1:335055-348721 GCA_001010745.2 Gerris buenoi | reverse complement strand
TATATATATATACATAAAAATTGAATATTAATGAAATATAATTGCATTAGGTTTTTTTAGATCCTTTTTTATCAGAATTAATAATCTAAGAGAAAATGTTTTGTATAAAATGAAATAAAGAAAAAGTGGATTTTTTTTAGTCCTTTTTCATTTTGCATTTGATTTTTTCTTTTTTTCCTCTTCCTCTTCAATAATAATTATGAGTAGCAATTAATTTAAACTTTCTGGGAATTAATATTACTTAAAAACAAACTGTATTTTATTTCAGCTTAATTCTCTTATTAAGTTGTTTGTGCTTGAGATTCTTCCCAATGACATTTTTTTCAACATTTCATAATTAAATCACTTGGAATTAGTATGGAAATTTCGTAAGTTGAATCATCACATCTCAATACGTTTAAAATGAATAAATTGGACTTTAAGTGGATATTTATGGCTTATATTATTTTATACATATTTATATTGGGACGAAAAGTAACTTTTCAAGCCCGTTCTTAAAACGGGGAAATAATGTGAAAACAGGGATATAATATAAAAACGGGATTATAATCTACGTTCGCCTATCTAATTAGTTAAAAAATAGTGGAGAGTAAATGGCAAGTGTAGTAAATTTGTTGAAATCAGGTTGGCAACACTGCTTTTAAAGTCCCAGCTGTATTGCGATTCATTCTACAATGTTTTGTTTAGCTTTCTTTAAGCTAAATTATTTTTATTACTTTAAAAGTGACTATTAATTGTATTAAATCATTTAAATAATTTATATTATTTTATTTCTGTATTAACTTCGTTTAACCTTTTCGGCTTTGTAGACGTCTATAGACGTAATTAGTAAGTGCCTTAATCAGACTGTAGACGTCTATGGACGTAATCAAAAAGTGCCTTCCACAGCCTAAATACAAATACGTCTATAGACGTTTTGAGGTTTTCTTATGTATGTTTTCAAATAGAAGCCTTACTAGGCGTCGCACGTGACTCCTAACGCCATCAATCGGAACTAGAATGAAGAACGATGATATATAATAGAAAATTAAATTTAAAAAAAAAAAGTCTAACTTTGCCGTTGCCGGTCCAAAGCCCGGATGCAAAAGAAGGGTGGGATTTTTTTTTTTTTTTTTTTTTTTTTTTTCGTCATGTTTAAGAAAAATTATCAATGTATTATATGAAATATGTAAAAAATAATAAATAAATGAAAAAAATTATTTAATCCAGTTATTCATAAAATGTACATTACTTTTAGTTTTTTTATATGTATATATCGTATTAAAAATTATTAAGTAACATCTAAAATTAATTAAAAATAAAAAAATAATTATGGATGAATGTCAAAAAGTAATAAAACAAGAATTATCCTAAATGATGAAAAATGTAGGGGATATAAAATAAATAGTGTGAAAGCGTTGAAGAATAGATAGTTTTGTGTGAAGGTTGAAACGAGTCAGGCTGGGGAAGGCCGGTTTGAAAATACGGCCCCTCATACCTCAGTACCGAAAGGGTTTTAAGAAAGAAATACAAATGTTTTTTTTTTTGTTGAATAATTCCTATATAGCGCTTTTTCTGGAGATACAATTTTTTAAGTATTTCGACAATAATGCATTATTATTCCCTTGTTATAATTATCTCTCTCGGCTCTCGGCTACGCCTCAGGAGTTAATTGGTATTAATCATTATTCCCGAGGCGAAGCCAAAGAAATTAAGATCCTGATACCCTTGGCTTCGCCTCGGGTCACGCGGAAATTCAGTGCATAAATAACTATTTGTATTTGCTTATTGTTATTAAATAGTCTGCATAATATGTTACAGGTGCGAGTTTTCTTAAAGCTGGTCAGGAACGTGGCTACGAGATCAGGGACATTAACGGCGAAAGGCAGACTGGTTTCGCGATGTTCCAGTACACAATGAGACGTGGCATGAGATGCAGCGCTGCCAAGGGATTCCTCAACCCTATCAGGCTCAGAAAGAACTTGGATCTTGCCTTGAGCGTCCTTGTCACTAAAGTTTTAATAGATCCTGAAACGAAGAGGGCGTATGGCGTAGAGTTGGTTAGAAACGGTAGAATGTATAAAGTTCTGGCTAAACGCGAAGTTATACTAACAGCTGGTACTATTAATTCCGCCCAACTTCTCATGTTATCAGGTAGGTTATCTACTTACCTAAAACGGTATAACAATATAAATGATTTAGGGTTAATGCCTAAGGTTAGAAGAGATAATTATCATAATAATGATACCTTTTTATGAGTATTTTAAGGAATTTTTTAGCAGAAACATAAAAATACGCTTTAGGTAAGTAGAAATGTGGTTTCTATTCATGAAAAACTTGTAATATTAATGCAAGACCACTAGATGTGTTCTAGAGTGGAATATAATTTAGAAAACCATTCCACCAGTCTACTCGCGGGTCTTTTGACATTAGGTACACTAGTTATAACATTGACACATCACTGCAGATAACCTAAATTACCGATATTGGATCAAATTTAAACCGATTAACTATATTCATAGTTCATATTAATTTTATATCTTCGAATCCTCTAGAGGTGTTGCTTGCTTAACATGTTCTTAACAACACATTTAAAATATTTTAAGTTCTTCTTGAATTCCTACTAATATATAGTATTAATTTGTACAGGTGTAGGACCAAGAAAGCAGTTGGAAGAGAAGAGTATTGATGTGATTGTCGATTCTCCAGGAGTCGGCGAGAACATCATGGATCACATCGCTGTGGGAGGAGTTTCTTTCCTCGTCGACCCTCCTATAACTCTTATCCAAAAGAGAGTTGTTAATATCAACAGTGCTTTTAGATACGCAGTCAACGGAGACGGCCCTCTTACTTCCAGCATAGGCATCGAAACCGTAGGCTTCATCACGACCAAATACGGAAACAGAAGTGACGATTGGCCGGATATGGAATTCATGTTGACATCGACAACTGTAACTTCCGACGGAGGAACGGCCGCTAAACGAGCTCACTGTATAACCGATGCTTATTACAACGAAGTATTCGGTAACATCACCAATAAGGATGTTTTCGGAGTATTCCCTATGATATTAAGGCCTAAAAGTAGAGGCAAAATAGTGTTAAGATCGAACAACCCTTTCCACTACCCACTCATTTATCACAATTATCTGACGCATCCAGACGACGTACGAGTGTTAAGAGAAGGAGTAAAAGAAGGTGTTCTTCTCGGGGAGACCGAGGCCATGAAACGTTATGGAGCTAGATTTCACCGTGTCCCACCTCCTAACTGTAGACATTTAGTTCAATTTACGGACGAATATTGGGAATGCTTCATAAGGCAATACACGATGACCATATACCATATGAGTGGTAGTGCCAAGATGGGTCCTCCGACGGACGAATTTGCCGTAGTCGACCATCAACTTCGCGTTTACGGCGTACGTGGTCTCAGAGTCATAGACGCTTCTATTATGCCGCAGATTACTAGTGGAAATATCAACGCCCCGGTAATCATGATCGCTGAAAAGGGTGCGGACATGATTAAGGAATTTTGGAACAATTATGACAAGGGTTTCCAATATAAAAGACAAACGACAAATGGTACCACCAATTACCCGAGTTATTATCCCCTGTGATATAGTCAAAACATGAAATAAAAATAGAATTTTATCATATTATGCTATTATTAAAAGAAAAGGAAGTACTAAACACAAAACATAGTTTATTACAATTAATTCTTGGTGCCCCGACTTTTTCAAAAAAATAAAGAAGATAATAATTATAAATAGAGATTGAACTCATCATTTGATTTAATGTAATTTTCTGAATTCCTAATGAGATTTGTTAAACTCCAATGATTAATTATCTGAATATAAACTAATAAAATATATTAGTCACATAAATGTATTGCATCTCATGAAACAGCACATGGTCACAAAGCCAAACTAAGTGAATATCGCTCATCTGATATTGAATTCATATGTGGAATAAGAATATAATAATCAATTGCATAAATGATAAATCAATTATAAAAATAAAATCAATCTGGTGCTCGTCAAGCCCAGCTGCCCCGTCTCACTATCGCCACGTGTCTACTCCACTTTCGTTTGATCATCAGTGCTTCTCCTACAGCATCAGCCACGCCCGTATCTTTCCTTATCACTGCCTTTAGTTTTTTGCGCTTTTGGGATTCCTAGCAATGCTCTTTCCATCGCTGTTTGGGTGACTTAAGGTTTGCTCTTCGCTTTCGCTTTTGTTAGAGTCCAGACTTATGCACCGTATGAAAGACTGAGAAAAATGCAAGAGTCATACACCCGACGTTTATCATTTTACTTTTAATAACTCCAATTTTAAACCCCAGAATTTTCTCCAAACAATGACTACTTTCTTAAGGGATCCATCCTGAAACGCCCGAAGTATATTACGCTTTCAACCCACTTAAGTTTAAATCGCTCCAGGTAACTGTCTTATACGAATTTATCATTGGTCATTAACACTTTTTCGTCGTTTTTATTTTTTAAACCTGCGACTTTTCCTTTTTCGTTTGGTTCTGATAACATATCAGAGAGTTGATGTGCGGATTCTGCCGTTAGAAGGACGTCATCGGCGAGGCGGATCGAAGGTTTGAAAGAAAAGCTCCATTTATTTTGACGCCTTTTTCATCTCAATTTAGAGTTCTAAATACCTTAAGCAAGACGCAAAAACAAGGTAGAGGAGACTCTCAGCTTCATTCCATTTCTCTCTAGGCAATTAGACCCGACTTTACCCAAGCTAATTCTCTTGGTTCTTCGTGGTGTTTTCTTCATATCAGTTCTTGATAGTTTGTTCAATGTTGTCATTAACTCCGTGGTTTGCTAAACTGCCTAGCAGAAAAGACTGATCGACCGCATCGATCGCTTTCTTATAGTCAATGAAGGCCGCATATATGTTCTTCCGGTATTTAAGCTCTCGATGATCATTTTTATGGCATGTAAATAGTCAGTTGTGGAATATCCGCTTCTAAACTTCGCTCGTTAAACAGGTTGATGTATCTCAATCTGGGATTTTATTTTAAGTTCGATTGTTTTGGCAAACACTTTTTTTACGCACGATGTCAAATTGATGTATTGGTAACTATTTTCCTCTGAATGGCTCTCATTTTAGGAGTTCGTTGGTAAACCCAAAGAAACCCTTACTATATCGTATCAGTGTCTGTCTTGTCACACTGTATGGTTTCAATATGTTTTTAATCAAAAGAGATAAAAAGATTAAAACTGCAGTATTAAAGACAATTTTAACACGCACACAGAAAAAATATAGCGAATTGGCGGTTCCTGTGCCAATTAATAATTTCATGTTCATAATAACAACGAAAGCCATTTTACGTGGCCCTTCACGCACAACTAGTTTATTTTCGCAATTATGTACCATCAGATATTGATGAAAAAACATCTGATATTATAACCAAAAAATATTAATTATCTAAAAAGTATTTCTTGCTCAAAGTTAAAAAACTAATAATAGCTGTAAAAAATACAGAAATAAATTACTCATTAGTTACCTTTTACAATTACATAGTTACCCATTGGTATTACTTCTTTTTTTTTTCTTTTTTTTTTTTAAATACGTCTTGAATTCTAGTAGTAGAGTTACTATTAATAAAATACCCATTTAAAGATGACTTTAAATATCTATTAGTCAAGTTAACTGTATTCTTGTAACTGGTTTCTTGTTAGAACCTGTTTTTTTTTAACAGGATTATAGATTGAATTACCTAATATCAGGTTTTGGTTCTTACCTTGTGTAGTTTAAAACTAAAATTGGTTCGCATATATCTAACGGAGAATTTGTAAAACTGTGTGTAGGAGTATTGTCCATTTTAGGTTTAATACTCGAAGGAACTGCTTATGTAAACTATTAGTGTCTATAACTTTACCTCAATTTGTTTATGAGTGTTCTGTATATTTTGCTTATCTCATGTTGTTACCTATAACGTACGTTAGCTTAGATTGTATTTATCATATTTAGGTTTTGGTTCCTAATAATTTCAAACTTACGTTTTCTCGGAATTTAAAATATTTATAAACTTATAAACACCAACAAACAATACTTTCGAACCAACAATCATTACTTTAAAATCAACAATCATTACTTTCGAATCAACAAACATTTTCGAATCAAGAAACATTACTTTCGAATCAACAAGCATTACTTTCAAACCAACCAACGTTACTTTCGAACCAACAAACATTACTTTCGAACCAAGAAACATCACATTCGAATCAACAAACATTACTTTTAAATCAACAAACATTACTTTCGAACCAACAAACATTACTTTTGAATCAACAAGCATTACTTTCGAACAAAATAATTAAATTTTATAGAGCTTCTTCCTCTGTCAATCAGTACCAACTTTATCTTTACCTCATTTTAAATATGAGGGTTGGAACCACTGTATTTACCCTACTTTAGATTTTAGTTCCTATCACCTATGGTTTCGGCATTTTTATTTGAAAACTAAGGTATTAACAAGTATTTACAGTCACATACCCTTAGTGTTTAAACCAATACAATGAGTCATATTTAAAAGATACTGCTTACCTTTAAGCCAATCATTACATACTTGGAACCAAGGATTACCCCAAATCATAAGCATTCTCATTAAACTCAATCATAAATCCTTTACCATTGAACCCAATCATAACCCCTTCATCATTGATACTTCCATATTGTATAATTTAAGGATCATAACCTTCTTTATGACATTTATGCCTTTTTTTTAATTTATTATTTCTAATAATATTTATGTTGTCATCTAATCTGATTTGATCATGTAACTTTGCATGATAATTTTAATAGCATTATAGTAACCATTTAAAAAAAATGTTCCAAATATTACAACATATTTTGAATTTTTTTTATCACATTTAATTTATATTTAATTAGTTAGTTGTATATAATTAAATATTTAAATAATATATAATTCGATTCATGTTTAAATTTATTGTTAAATTATACTTATTAAGATTCAAAAGTAGATAATTAGAATAGTTAATATTATATTAAGATTTTATGTCTACAAAAACAATTCGTATGCTCAATTCTTTTTTTATATCTGTAAATATTAGTTATAAAAAAAACCCACAATAATTATAATTAATGTGGACCTAGCTAATTCAATAAATAATGGTGATTTTTTAAAAATATTATTAATGTAAAGAACATAATTTATATTAAATTGAAATTATAAGTTTAAGATACATTTATTTCCATAGAAAAAAAAATTAATAATAATAATATCTAATTTTATTTTGTATTACTTATGTTATAGTTGTATTAAACTTAGTATGATATAGTACTAGTTTTATTGAACTTACTATTATTAGTACTAGTTTTATTGAACTTACTATTATTAGTACTAGTTTTATTGAACTTACTGCTACAGTTTATTGCTTAATTGGCCAATAGGATAATGGGTTTGGCAATTGATCATGAGGCCAGTTAGCATTATACTAGCCTTTAGGTTTGTCAAGTTCCTCCTATCATTATTTATTAACCACACAGTTATATTGTAAAATGTATTGCAAATACAAATAAGTTTCGAATTGATCATTTCTTCAGTTAAAAATAAGCAGTTACCTAATCTACCATTTTCCATCAATTTTTAATTTCCTTTCCACTAATATGCTTTACCCATAAACATATTAATACCTTAGTCCTTTCTCACCAATATCCAATGACCATATCCGCCAATACAATAACCATTTGTAGCTAAAAACTTCCAATATTACCTAATATTCCTAATCAGTGTTCATAAAGCTTATATCTTCAAAAGCATATAATTTTGTAATATTCTTTCTATAATGTCTAGCAATATTTTTATTCTTAATTACTATTAATTTATTTTATAAAAAAAAACTAATTGTTCATTAAATTGCTATGCATATATCATACAAATATTATTGGTAGAGTATAAAGATAATTGTATACTCTCAACTTGTATAAATTGTAAATTGTTTTTGTCTCAATAATCGTTGTATAAATGTAAATTCATTGTAAATTTAGATCTCTTGTAGATAGTCTTGCACAAATGTACTTAACAATTTTCTTTTTGTAGAAAAAAAACATAATTTAATAATAAATTATATTAATATAATTTATCATTGTGTTCACTTTTCTACTATTTTTACTGTATAATAATAATAAAAAAAATCATCTAGTTAGCTAAGAGTGTTTTTTATTTATTTATTTTATTGGTCTGTAAACTACTTTCAAGAAACATTCACTTACGAGTATATTAGTAAGTGAGAGTATCTAAATGATTAAATGATACGCCATCTTGAATCAAAATGGCCGATTGGAAATCCTTTTAGACAAGATATTTGTTTTATAAAAGGAAACTAACTTCCAAATTTAAAGATTCCATACATTTTTTGTGCAACTTCTTTCCTCTCAACAAATTCCAGGTTAATAAACGGCTTGGTTTTCCGGTGAAATCCACGTCACGAAGGGGATGGAGTCCGACGTTTCGCTTCCACTGCTGGAAGCATCTTCAGGGGTGCGGTGCATCGTGGTGTTGACTCGTAGCAAACACAGGATGTACTGACGACTGGAGAGAAGAACGGCGTACGACGATGTACCACACCCCTGAAGATGCTTCCAGTAGTGGAAGCGAAACGTCGGACTTCACCCCCTTCGTGACGTGGATTTCACCGGAAAACCAAGCTGTTTATTACAAGTCTACCCGCGGAAGCCTACGCACCAAGTTCCAGGTTTCATCTGAAGAGGCAATGACCTAAAGATCTACTCTTATTTTAATCTCATATTAAATAATAATTATTAGAGGAAGTAGATTGGTGTTCAATTGTATTCATTTAGCCACTAGAAGTTCTAAATTTTATATAAAATATATATCAGAGCTCCAAACGGACCAATTAGTAATCAAAATGTATTAATGTTTCATAATTTTGCACCTTAAGATCAATCTGCAATCTAATATAATCAATTAGACAAATCTTTACTAGTTCTCTCCACTTCATGGAATAATATTGAAATGTCGATATATGTGGATTCAATTAGGGTTGGGACTTCGATATCGATATATCGAAAATATCGATTATCGGACCCAAAAATATCGATATTTTATATCGATATTGATCTTTCGATATATCGGCAACATCGATATTTATAGAAAATATCGAATAGACCTGTTTTAGATCTGTTGCAGCCCTCGAAAACAGCTCACCGGTGGGCTTTTGCTCATTACCTGGGTAATTGGAAAATTGGGGTAGTCGGTAGGTTTTCGACACATCGGAAATATCGATAATTTCTTTCGATATATTGACTGATATCGATTTTCATTATCTCGATGTCGATATATCGGAAATATCGATATTTCCTTTCGCTATCCCGACCCTAGTAGTGAGTAGAGTGCACTCTACTTCCCACTCTTACTAGCTACTCTACTCGCCACTCTACTCTACTGAGCGTTTTTTCGGGTTTCTACGGGTGGAGTTACTCTACTCACTACTCTACTCTCCTGTTTACTCTACCCGTGTTAAAGAATAAATCAGTCTTACCATTTTATGGAATCTTTAACTGGTAGAGTCAATAGGAACACAATTTGAATCATATCTCGGAACATTTGATTTATTTTATTGGGAAAGTAAAAACAAAAATACAGTAATTGATTCGCAGATCGACTTTAACAATAATAAAAAACCTTCAATAAATCAATAAATAAAAGCAATTTGCCAACTCAATGTTTATTTGTTTTTTTTTTTTTTACAAAGAGTCAATTAATATAAAACTATACTCATTTTATTTCTAAATGTAAATTATGCTTAAGACCGACATGAACTTTAAGCGAACTTTTTCTTTGTGTTTTATAAGAGCAGTAGGGACAGGAAAATCGCTTTTCTTTGCAGCACTCGTTTTTCATATGATACGTCAGATAGTATTTACTCTTATAAAATTTGAAACATTGCGGACACTGGGTTCTACCTGTAAACAAAATAAACAAAAACATTTTATAAAAAAAAATTATAAGAAACATTTGTGAAAACTTTAGGTTATTGTTCAGAACTATTATTTAGTAGCAACTATATCGAAAGAATGTATGTATTTATATTATGTATTATAGCGAAGTTTTAATGAAATTCTTAAATTCAATTTGTGCTCTAAAATATTAAGTTATTCACCTTTGCAAAGTTTGTTAGGTTCCGTAGGTAGAATAGTTTTGGGGTATAGAGGTATAGAGAACCTTGTTTGTCTTAGTAAAGTCCGTTTAGGAGGAAAATATTACTCAGGGTTTTAAAATGGCGGCCATTTCAATATTTTGTATAAATAAATCGGTCCGAGACAACTCAGATTAACTATCTCGTATAATCTTCGTCTCAGATCACAGAAAACATGCATATATTGTTATCTATACAGACGCATACGCGTGTCGATCCGCTACCTGTGACTGTAAACTTACCTTTAGAAACCCTCCTATAGAAACTTCCAAGTGAAGTGAAAGTCCCACCCGGTACTGCCGTCTACTCCAATCATCCTTTTAAACTATAAACTCATCCGAGTTATTAAGCTTTAATTTTTTGAACTTGCCGCCATTTTAAAANTCTTGATTTTTTTTCCTAAATCCATTAGTTTAGCTGTAAAATGGACTTAAAGTTTAAATTTCAACACATTCAGGGCTCTCCAGACGGCAAACTAATGATCGGAGCGAAAAATTTCCAAGAGTAAAAAAGTCTTATTTTTAGCCATGGAATCAAAATCCAGTCTTAAAAATATGGCTTCCTATTCATTTTTTTGTTTGCTGCACACGCTTTCGCTGCACACAGAAAATGTTCTGCATATGTTCTAGAAGCGCCTTTTTTGCCTTTATCGAACCCTTTAAACCGCATATTTCTATCATGGTTCCGGAGATGTTTCGCTGATCCATATTAGCTGGGACACCCTGTATATAACTGTTTAAATTTACTTTACTTAAATTCGTTGGTTTAAACTCCTGGCTGGACTCTCACTTGAACATTTCCCCAAGATCTGCCTCCGAGACTACAGTCCTCCAGTTCGGGAGATACCAAGAGTTTGTTGGTCCTTCTTAGCTTCATTCAACCACCTATACTTCTGAGTGTTATTCTGCTTTTGGACTCCCTATTAGGACATCCATGACGCTTCCTATATTTCTATCCCTTAAATTCGTAAAAAAAAATGCAGGGCCGTCACGTGGTTTGTAGCGCCTCGGCAAGATTGAACTTGGCGCCCAGTAAATTTTTAACAAACAAGTTTATCGTGTTTTGAGGGATAACTCATATAAACAATAACATGTATACGACGGCAAAGATACCTTGCAAACTTCCCGCTCCCACCATTCTGTCATATTTCTGTTCGGCGTAAAAACTGATAAAACTTCTTAACGTAATACCAATAAATGTTTTCATTTCGCGTTACGTTCACGTCTTGCGTTTTTATTTGCAATTTGGTTTGTTCCAGTTTTGGTTCGGTGCTCTTTAGAGCCATTCAATTGTCCATTATCACCTATGGAAAAACCGGCAGCTATTAAATATATGTAATCTGAATACAACAAATCACTGCACGATTGATTGAATGAAGCTAAGAAGGACCAACAAACTCTTGGTATCTCCCGAACTGGAGGACTGTAGTCTCGTGACAGTAGACTTTATGACAGACTGTAAATTTTTATAATCTATAGAAAAACTTTTTATTGTTTTTTATTAATTAAACAATGTTCTCGTGATCTAGGAATACAGGTAGATATGTAAAGTAGACTATAATTATTTAATACAGCAAATTAATCATATAATTGCACTATGTTTACATAGTTTAACTAAAACTAAAACTATATCAATGAAGAATTTTCACTTCTGGTTTTTCTTCTTCGACAGTAGAACTAAAACATTTTTTTTCTCTCGCATTATTGTTTGAAAGTGAAATGGATGTTTTTATATTTTTTTTCTCATGGCTCCTCAGAGACCATAATATAGAACACTACGTGTTTAGTGAAATGTTACTCATATAAGAGAACAACACCAAGAAACAAAAAAAGAAAAAAACATTCAGGATTAAAAATTGATACCTATGCATAAGGAACGTTTGATATCTCTTGTTTGTGATTTAGTGAAGGCGCTAATCCATTTCTTTTGTGGCGCCAACCTTGAAAAGACGTTACGCATCTTGAGCCCAAGAATAACTCAAGATGTCCTCGTGTGAAAGTGACTAAAATTATCATTATATTCATTATTTTTAATAGATTCCACGTTTATCTTCGAATTGTTTATAAATACGATGAATATATCACTTTTTTTTCATTCTTTTTTATCATAAATTCTCATAACAAGTTTTTTCTCTCTTCTGAGTCCAACCCGTATAAGATTAGTGTTTTCACTGATTAGTCTAAAAGATGACGTTGTTACATACATTGTTATTTTTTTTTACAATAAAAAAAAACCACTGCATACAGTTGTTACAATTCGTATATTTTATATTAAATTTATCCTTTGCCAGAATCAAAACACGTTTATACCAATTATTTTTTAATTGTTTTGTACAAATCTCAAATAACTATGACAAGAATGAAATATTGTTTGGTTATCTTATTGCTGTGTTCCTTTAACCTGACAAATTATAAATGAACTTGAAATTAAAAAATGACTTTTTTTTCTTACTTTACTAAAGCGAGCGCAAGCGAGCTTCTTACATTCAACGAAATATGCATCTTGGATGTCTGCTTGTCTGTCTGTCTGTCCGTAACGTTTACGTGTCCGACGATAACTTGAGTAAAAGTTGACCGATTTAGTTGACATTTTGTATTCATGTTCCTTTTACTAATACTCAGGCTAAGTTCGTTGGACAGCGTGATCCATCCAAGAGTTCGCGCGCAATGCTCGCGTAAACGTGAGCTTGAAATTTAAAATTGGAATTTCAGGACGGGAAAAAATTCTATCATAACCTGTTCGATGAGACGAACATTTTTTTCTTATAACATTTTTTAGTAAAACCAACAACGACACCGCTATGAATTAATAAAGATCGCAAAAACTATTAAAGCGGACCTAAACGTTTAAAATAGAGAAAACAACCTTTTTACCGATATCTTGCGTTCTAACGAAACGATTTTAATAAAACTTCATATACATCGTCTAAAGTACAATTGAAACAAGTATGTAAAATTTCAAGTTGATACAAGTTGTAGTTTTCGAGTAATGACGTGATACATTTTATAATAATTGAAAAGGAGAGGTGCGGTTAGAGTTTTTAGAGGAATAGTAAGAATGCGGGGTGGTTCGCTTCCCTTACTACTTGCCGCTAATCTACTACTATACCCATTATCTATCAACTCATCATGATGCATGATTATCTATTTTTTTTTAATATTCAATACACATTTATTACTATTACTATACGCTCGCTTCAATGATAAAGCCACGCGATGCCACGTTATTAATAGGTGTATATTTTTCTGTAAAAACCCTAATGAACGTAAGTAAAAGCAAGGTTTAATCGACAAATCCTAACACACAATAGTGTGGTAGTAAAAGTCTTAAAGAAGCTGTGTACTTTTCCATTTTAGGCTATTATTAAGTTATTTTCAATATTGTCAAATATATATATATATATATATATATATATATATATCCGAAAAAATTGCCCCCCCCCCCCTAAAGGCAACCCTGGCTACGCCCATGGGCTCCATCAATTTTGTTTA